>CM053792.1:490353453-490363453 GCA_028749045.1 Cupressus sempervirens | reverse complement strand
GTATTATTATCATTATATATATATATATATATATATATAGATATATAGATATATATATATATATATATATATATATATATATATATATATATATATATATATATATATATATATACTTTTGTTATTTATATACACAGTTCTTATACCTTTCTACATTTCTGTAGTATATATACTTGCATTTATTGTACCCATCCACATATTTCTTTTTATTTGTATTTGTTATTATTATCATTATTAGTATTGTTACTATTAGGTCTCACGCATATATATATATATATATATATATATATACACACACACACACACACACTTCTTATACCCATCTACATATTTGTAGATTGGGGTGTTTGCATAATCTTTATGAGGTTGTGTGTTGTCGTGTTTCCTTTTTTACATCTATAATGTTGTTTTATACTTGTACTTCCATGTTTGTGTTCCTTTTTTTGTTTACACCTGCACATACTTGCATATATATATATATATATATATATATATATATATATATATATATATATATATATATTTGTCTTCCTTGGGTATAGATGTTTGCAGATTATTATTATATTAATCATTACATTTTTTGTGTAGTCCTATTTCTTTTTGTCATGTATTATTTTTTCAATTGTTTTGGTTTAATCTAAGTTCAATTCCTATTGTTATTATTGTTATTATTTAAGTTTATTATTATCATGATTATACTTTTATGCATTCATTCATTAAGTTATCTGTTCTTTTTCTTTCTAAATCTTTATTTATTAGTATTATCATTTTTATTATATTTGTGTTGACTTATTAGTTATCCTTTTTTGTAGGAGTGGTAGATTAGGGTCATGTCGTGTCACCCTTGTACTTTGTTCTCTCTCCTCACCCAAACTTCCCCCTCCCCCGGGGGTCTGCTAAATTTGCATCTTATCGCATCCTGATGATGGATCATGTAGTATGATCCGAAATGTTGATGGTAAAAACTGCACACAATCAAATCCAGAAATTATAACTCATGTTAATGGATTGTAGAAATCTTATAGATCTTATTGATACCCTTCATGGGAAGGAATTGTCATTTAAATCTAAGCAACTGGAGAATTTAAGAACTAGACTTGCAAAGCAGATTGCAGATTTAGCTTTCTTTAATAGATGTCGTGACTTTAAGCTTGTTCCCTTTTTTGTCAAGATCACCCATCACCTTTGGAGCATCCAAACTCAGCATATCTTTGTGCATGCTACTCTATCCCTCCTTAGATTAGTTATTAAATCCACCAGGAGAACGATCAATCTGTTGAACACTAGGCTGTTGTCTCTTCACTTAGAGCTTGCTGCCACCTTGAGACCAGACCTCTGGGTTCGGTTGGACCTCACCTCGTTTGCCAAAGCCATGGGACGAAAAGAGGAAGTTGTGAGGAGGCAAAAACATAAATTTGATGCTCTTCTTCGCAAATAGTTGGGATCCAATGCGCTCCGCCAAACATCCACTCATGCTCAGCCTTTGGAAATGAGGACGCTGCTCTTTCCTTACCATGCCTTTGTTCCCCCTTCGTCCCCCTCTCATGCCCAGTCTCTCGGCAACCAGTCTTTCTCTCAGACTTGTGGGCTTCGCTACGGGAAGGATCCCCATCCGCACATGCCCCTCTTAGATGCAGATACAGTCGACCCGTGTTGCTCTTTCACTCCAGTCCGAGAGCAGACCAGCAGCACCTCCTTGCAGTCCTCCCCACTCTCTCGTGCGCATTCTTCTCTACTCACACCTACCTTCCAAATGGTTACCAGTGATGTAGTTGGGAGTGGTCATTCGCGTTTGGATCTCTCCAGTGGCCTGCACCCAGCAGTAGAGTGGCAACGGTCTATTCTCAACGGATACCAATTCCTGCCAGTTACGGGCTCTCAAGCTCTTCCTTCCATAGTTGGTGACATTTTTCTATATAAGATTTCGTTTGGATCTTCTTCCAGCGCCGCCCATATTAATTTCTCTGACCATAGAGCCCCGCCCCTCATTAATATTGGTTCTGACATTCCAGCTTGTAGCTCATTAGCGTGCTTGCCCAACCTTTCCCCTCCCTCCATGCACGTGGCCTCCAATGGGAGCACAAACTGGCCCCCTGAGCTTCCTTCTCCTTCACGGCACATACCACCTCTCTCCTTTGGTCTGCTGTCTTCCACGCCTTCTCTTGATCAATCCCTCTATCATCGTCCTCTTCCCTCACCCGCGGTGAGTTCCTCGCCTTGTCCTCCTCCTACCACCAAGACCATTTTGAGTAATGATTGGGAGGCCAAATTGGTGGTCAACATATCTAACGCCACCATTGACCCTCTCATGTTTAACTTTCTTAAGCGTGGCCTTAATTTTTCCCTTTCTCCGTAAGCCATCCCTCGTGTCGATTTTCTTGCAGACATTGAGACTACTCTTCACACACTCGTACCAACATTGCTAAGGAAGTGAGACGAGATTGTGTTGTGGCTCTTAGGAAGGCTAAGCCTCCTAAGTGTAACATCCCCATAGCTGAGATAAAAGCATTCAAAAAGCTTATTCGCAACCATGATTTGGTTATCTCCAAGGCTGATGAAGGAAATGCCACAGTGATCATGAACAAACCTGACTACACTTCTAAGATGCCCGACCTTTTGTCAGACACCAGTAGCTACAGGGTTGTTCCCAACCCTTGCGTCAAAATCATAGAAAAGGTCAAAGCAGCTATCAGCAATTCCTCTTTTGATGATGCCACTAAAAGACATATTTTTCCCTCCAAGGAGCTTACCCCTCGGATTTATGGGGTGCCTAAAATCCACAAAGCCAACATTTCGTTGAGACCTATAGTAGATACTATAGGTTCCCTGACCTAAAAGTTAGCAACCTATCTCACCAAATTTCTCACCATGCACATTGGCAACTCTGACTCCTTTGTCAAAGACTCTAACCACTTTGTCCAATTCATTAAGGATGCCAAATTTGATAGTAATGACATCCTGGTTAGCTTTGATGTCATTTCCCTCTTCACCAAGGTCCCCATCCCTAACTCCATAGAGATTGTCAAGTGCAAGGTGAATGGTAAGGTGGTCTCTCTAGTTGAGTTGTGCTTACGATCCACTTTCTTCTCCTTCCTTGGTGTCATTTATGAACAAGTTAATGGTGTGGCAATGGGTTCCCCACTCTCCCCAATTATTGCAAACCTCTACATGGAAGCTTTTGAGGAGATTGCATTACACTCTTTTCCCCTCAAGCCCAAGTGGTGGAAATGTTATATAGATGACACAAACATATGTTGGCCACATGGTCTAGACAAGTTGGAAGAGTTTTATGCACACCTCAACAATTTAGTTCCCTCCATTTCTTTCACCAAGGAGATTGAATCAAACAACTGCTTACCTTTCCTGTAGTGCCTGCCCTAGTTTGCATTTTGCTATTGTTGCCGAACTCTTTCTTAGTGAATTTATATTACGTCTAATTAAAAGATTTAATTAATGGTTTAATTTAATGAAAAATTAATATGATATTTTAATATTTATTTCATTTAATTAATTAAATTTGGAGATGAAAGTTATAAGTTTAAATTTGGAACGTGAAAATATTTATTTTAATAATAATATATTTAGAGTTCATTTTTAATAAATGCTAAATAATATTATTATATATTTTATCAATTAAGTTTCAAAAATAAATTTATAAATGGAAAAGAAATTAATTTATTAAAATTTCATGACCACATGATGAGTGCATGAGATTTAAAATTAATAAATTAATAAAAATAAATAAAGTAAATATTAAATAAATTTAAGGTGCATTATTTTAATATTTATTCACATAGGAGTATGAGAATTCTCGGGAGTTGTCATGTAGACAACACAGGAGTTTGCACTCTAATTATGCACGTGTTGTCTACACTTAGGAGTTAGCACATTATTTGAGCACATGGTGTCTACAACATTCTAGACAACTCATCATGTTCATCTTCTTAGCATGGAAGTTATGTGCTTAGTTGTCATGTTTATCTCCTAGTTCCTTCTAGACACATTCTAGATGCATCTTAGAGGCCTTTATATAGAGGCTCTCCTAGTGTATATCGACAAGCTTACATGCATTCGAGAAGCTCATATGCTTCTACATGCTCATATGCTTCTACAAGCACTTCTAGTCACTTGGGGGTTTTGGTTGGTTTGATTCTTGGAGGAATGGTGAATGCTAGAGAAGGAAGAGATTTTTCTATGGACTTCTGAGGCATAGCAAATTAGCATCAGTATCCAGGTGCACTCGTGATTTTCACATATTCCATTTGCACTCTTTCTCTTCCTGTCTTCATCGTGTCTGTTATATGTGTCTGAATATACTCCATGAACGAATCTTCAATCTTGAAATTGGAATCTAGATATGTATGTTAATTTTTATTTGGTTGTGAAGAAAACATTAGGAAACCATAGTTTTATTTATGAAGGAAATTCATCACAAACTGCCCTGTCGTTATTCTTTACATAGACCCGAACTCAGACATTCATAACTTTTTACCTTGACCAAATTTATTCGATCGCTCCGGTCAGATCTGGTGCAACTTGGCCCTCTCCAACATGTTTCAAATTTGGCCTGATCCAACTGTTCATTAGGGAGATATGGCCCCCGTATTGGGATTGTTTTATTCAATGACAATCATTCCTCCATTTTCCATAACTAGGAGTTCTTTGTACTTTAATCAAAAATCTTGCAGTGAATAACTTATAAAGCACATGTGCACATAACAATGCCAATACTCTGAACCATCGTATCTTGTAATGGCACTATAGTTAGCCTACCTTTACGAGTACTATTGGTGCTTAAAGGATGCTAACACATTAATGGAATCTTAACCAAAAAGTCATCATTTTAGAGAAAGGGAAATGCATTACTGAAAATGAAAGATAATCTTTGAAACGATATTGATTATCTCAAAACCGATCAGAAAACAAAATTATATTTCTAAACTTATAAAGAAAACAATCATACTTCTACAACCTTTGACATTTGCATGTGAGTGGATGCATATAAACTAGCGTTCTCGAATGGGAAAGATGACATCAAACGGCAAGGATTATTATTAATAAATGGGAAGGCTTTTCCAGCTTGTTATATCTGGATCTACCTTATCAAGTCTATTATTTATTTGAATTGATTATATGATGAAAGTACTCACGATTACATGAAGTGCAAACAATATTTATTAGAAAGAATGAATAAGAGCCAACAACAGCTATTAAGTGTAATCAAAACAGTGACTACTACACCTCCACAAGCTGGTGTAAATAGAATAATTTTTGTTCTAGAGTCTGTTCTCGCAACCATGAGGCACCTGAAGAAGGAATTCCATCCCAAAATAGGTCACGTATTTCGTGGACCTAAAATAATGAAACATAAAATGACTTCAAAATTTGACCTTGCCAATTTGACAAATTTTAGCTTAAGACAATGCCGCATAATTTACAATTGATTATGAGACCTTTCTATCTGCAGATTCAAAAGCAATAAGGAGCTTGAAAATTTAATTTAAGTTTCTCAGTTCATACTGATAGTTGAGTTCATGAAAAAAAAAGGCATATGTTTTCGAGAACACTATATCAAACCTAATTAATAGCTATATTCCATTTATATGCTTAGAGCCAATTTACTATGAATGCTCACTCTAAAACAGCAAGGAAGAAGCTGCACGACTTCCCATTACAGCCGCAAGGGCTTAAAACATTTATTAAAGTTTAATAAAGTTTATTTAGTAAAGTTAGCTTTATTGTTATTAAATGTTTTAAAAATAATTTTGTTTTAGTATTAATAAATGTTAATTAATATATATTGAACGTTAATATATTGTTTACTATGTGAATTAATAATAATATTTTTAGATTAATGATAATCTAATATAAATTATTATTATGATCTGGAGATGTAATAATATTAAAATGTATTTATTATCATCAATTGAGTTATTATTAAAGTAATTCAGAGCCCTAAAATTGTGGATTAATATGGATACTTCATACAATTATTAATTAATTTAATTAAATGAGATTTAATTTAGATTGATTAATAATGGAAGACATTGTATTAAGCTTGTCCAGTGATTGTAATTTTGTAGATTATTAATGAATGGTAGTGTAGACACCTAAAATTGTCCAAAACCCATTTCCTGAGAAATTAAATAAATATTTATTATTTATTTAATTCCCCTACCTTTAATAAATAAATTTTCATTTATTTAATTACATTTTCCTTAGCTTGATTTAAATAAACTAAGGTTTATTTAAATCCTAACCCATTCTTTTTAATTAAGTACTTCATTTACTTAATTAATCCTCTCCTAATCCCCCTTGGAATTAAATATTGAATTTAATCCTATTTGAGCACATGGCTCCTACCTTTAACCCTCACCTAACCTCACTCTCCTAACTAACCCATCTTCCTAAACCTACCCACTTCCTTAATCATGCTTGCTTTTCCTAACCACTTAGCTAATTACCTTTTAATCCTAAGTGTGTGCTCACACATGTGTGAGAAATCCTCACACATGTGTGAGGGATGTTCACACTTTTCTCATCCCTCATGTCTTCCATGCCTCTTGTACACTTGTCCTCTTGTATGAGAGTCAAGGTGTCTCACAGGTGTGAAAAGCCACGTCTTCTCACACCTCTTGCACACTTGTCCTCTTGCATGAGAATCAAGTTGTCTCACACATGTGTGTGAAGCCATGCTTCTCACACCTCATTGATCATGTCACCATCAAAGGTTGCTCACACATGTGTGAGCATATTGCCCCCTTTGAATTGTTCAAAACCCTAATCCACTTGGAGTCTACTTGGCCTCCACCTCATCGATCCTGAGGGATCCTAGCCCTTCATCTTGCATTCAATCTTAGCTGTTTGTTGCATCTCTTTTCCTATAGAAGGAGAGCTCTCTCCTCATTTTTCACAAGCACTATCTACCTCATTGTTATGCTGCAGGATTTGTGAGCAACCACATCCCACAATAATGAAATCATCGACACTTGATGATTTCATGAGGTTTGCATATGTGCTATTTTGAATAGTTTATGCTATTTTGATTCTATGTTATGCTTATTTACATGTTTATCTTGCATATTTTGAGGTTTGCATAATCATGTAGGAATAGATGTTAGTTGCTTAGCGTTTATTTTGTTATTACATTTTTATGCGATACAGGTAGTATATTAGTCTTGTATAATCATTAATTAATTTAACTAGATTAATTGCATTTAATTAATGATTAACATTGCTTAAAGAGGATATAGTATAATTTTATTAAAGTAGTATTATTGAAACATCAATGACTTATTGAATGATCACCCTTAGGTGAATTTGAAGAAAATTTAGTAAAAGTCAAATAGGAGTAGTGGTGTTTGAATATCCGAATGGGTTTAATTATTGGGGTGATCAAGGAATACTTTTACCTAGAATATACTTTGAAATGAAAATTGAAACCTCTTACTTGGCATAACCATGTATTTTCATCTTGATTATCCTTGGAAATTGAATGGGGTAATTTTGTATTCTTTTGAGCAATTGAATGAGTTTAACCATATTGGGTAAGATGTACCTCTTTAAATTTGAAAGCTTACACTAAAGTGAAAATTGGAACTTTACTGTAAATTGACATTGTGTGTTTAAAGCTAAACCTAAACATGGAACTTGTATAGTTGTATGTATATTGTTTGTGTTTTGGGATTTTGGGGTTTGGGTGGTCCTAGAGTGTTGACTAGTTAGGACGTCTACCGGAGGCTTAGGAGTTATGTGAATGTGATGGCATGTTGATGTTATTTGATCTCGATCTTTCTAAACCCAACCATGGTAATGTGATGGTGTGTTCTATGAGATGTTTGTATTTACTGATTGTTATTTCTTTCTAGTCTTCTTGTGTGAAGCTAAGGTGTATGTATTTGAGATACTTGACTTAACCATTTTTGAGTCATCGATCAGTTATAATTGGGTTGCTTTCCAGTCGCCTTGATGGGACTGAAGTGTTGATTTATTCTTGATGTTGTCATGTTGTGACATGTTTTGACTAGACCATTTTGGAGTCTCTAATCAGTATTATTTTCTTTGAGATGCCTTTTTGGTTGCTTGTTGAGAAGCAATGGATATTGTGATTATCATTGATACCTTCAGTTTCCAATAGAGAACTGTTGTGGTCATGATTATCAATGGATTATTTTCAGTTGCTCATGGAGATTTGATGTTCTTATTGTGGATTATCTTTTGGTATTTTTCTAGTCACTTGTATAGGATTGTGGTGATTTAGTGATTTATGATTCCATGAGCCTAGGGTAGGTTATCTATTTGTAGTGTCGGGAAGTGGCTTGTAATGGGGGTCAGGGCCCTAAGTGGCTGCTAGGGTAACTCATTGTAAGTTATTTAATAAGTGAAAATATTTACACTAAATTGGGATTAAAATGAACCTAATAAGATAATTTTATGTTCTTGCCCATGCCTCGAGTGCTAGTACAGACTAGGATGGGAGTAGAGAGAATGCTTGGTTGCGACCTTGCATTTCGTAATATGCCTCATCAATATGAGAGGATACTAGTAGCTGCATAGGGATCACTAGGGGGTCGGGGTCTATTGAGAGACTACCAGGGTAACTCTAGTGTGATTCATGTGATGACACTTTCCTACTTACATAGTAGGTTTCCTACATGTCTTGTGTGCCTCTGGGTATAGGTGTCGACTTCTTTATGTTGGAACCTTTGAGTTAGTGTACTTTTAGGATTCTTGGACTTAAAGAGTATTTTTGTTATGTGATTTGATACCCTATTTGGGACTTGAGGCTATCTCCTCAGCACAGTGGGAGTGGGTCCCACGCAGTCAGATGGTAGTGTATTTTCACTTTTACCATTTGAGGTTCGTCTGAGACACCATGGCTGAAGCATTCTTTGTTGGCACTTATCTTCATTATGTTATTGAATCTTATGATGGATGTTATTTACTACTATGTTTCTTTATATTAATGATTAGCATGAGAGAGATGATGTTATCTACTTGGTAGGATCATCTTATGCTTTATTCTTGTATGTTAGATTTCTTTATGCATATGTTGTAGCATGTTAGATTTCCTTTTGTATATGTTGTAGTATGTTTAGGAGTGACATTCCTACTATGATAATACCCATGATCTCTTCAATGACTTGAGATGTTACACGCAGGGGATGGCTAGGGCCCATGATGGTCTAATGATGTTATTGACGGTTGGGAGGAACCGCGCACTTAGATTAGTTGTGTTTTATGATTTATGGCTATCTTTTATGATGGATGTTTATATCTTCTATGATGATGTAGCATGTATGGAATTTGGTTTCATTCACTTTAATGCACTTGTATCATGGATTAGAATAGGATGATGTACTTCATTTTCACACATGTATATTCTTTTAAGCCTTTCGTACCCTGTGTCATGTACAGTGGATGACTGAGCATTCTGAATTTAATTGCCAAGAGGCATTCGGAACAAATGTGTAATATGGACATTGGACTTTCTTTTTATTCTTTCATGTGGATGTGGTAGTGGTTATACTTAGTATTAATTAAATTAAATGTGACTCAACATCTTGGGATCCTTAAGGAATGTAACCTATTATGTATGCTTACAATTGATTGTATGTTATTGTTTCCACTACTATGTGTTTGATGTGAATGGTTTATCTTTCACGATTTTTTTTTAAAATTTTTTTGGAAAAGTTATTAAAATTTTAGGTTAATTCTTTTGGATCCCTTGGTGAGGCGTTGCATTTTCTTGATGTTTTAATCTTAAAAAAATTAACGGGTCACTTGGTCGACAGGTGTTTCACAAAGCTACCCATACTAACCTTTATCTTAATGCTTCCTCGCACCACGACCCTAGGAAAAAGGTTGGTATCCTAAAAACCTTGGCCCTAAGAGCATATAGGATCTATGACAATGATAACCTTGACCAAGAACTTCTACATCTTCATCAAGTTTTCAAGTGGAATAGATATTCAAGTAGACAAATCACTAAGGCCTTCCA
>CM053792.1:490228453-490348453 GCA_028749045.1 Cupressus sempervirens | reverse complement strand
CCTCTCTCACTTCCTCATTTTTTTCTTTCAAATCCGGGTAACCATCTAGGTTAGAGCTAAACTCCCTAGCATCTGTCTCCTCCTCTTCCTCAGGGGCAACCTTATCTGAGCCTTTAGTGCTCTCCACCTCTGTATCCTCTTTCTCAATTTTTCTTCGAGAGCTAGAGGGTTTCAGTTTAACCTTAATTTTCTCTTTAACACTCTCATCTTTTTTACCTTTTAAGGGTTTAGCACTCTTTTGCTTGCTAGTGGATGGAGACGAAGCGATGGACTTATTTTTACAAAAACCCTCAATGAGTAAAATCAAACCTTCATGTAATATGGGATGAGACTGTTTCTTTTTATGGTCATTAAAACTTTGGAGCAAAGAAAACTGCAAATAGAAAGGGAAGGAAATTCTATCCTTGTACCTAAAATGGTTAAGGAAGACAAAGTGGAATTTGTGCACCCTTTTATTTCTTCCATCAAGGATGAAATACTCGCGAGTACAACCAAGCACATCACACCAAATACCTTTTATCTGTTGCACATCAAAGAAGTTTCCATTCTTTTCCAATTGCATCTCCTCTTCTTCCGTTTTCGAGAATTTTTTGTAGGCCACATTGGATATACTGGTCTGCTTCAAAAACTTGATACCTTTCATGGGGAGACCAGTGACCTCGATAATGAGTTCCTCCATAAGCTTTACAGACACTCCATGTAAAGTAACTTTGTCGTCCACCTAATTTTTGAAGAAGGCAGTGGTGACATGGGGTTTGAATCCATGCAACCACTCTAGGTAGCTGACCACCTTCCCTTTCTAGAGAATCTTCCAAACGTCCTACCTAGCCGTCCAATCATCACATTTTTTGGGTTCCTGTTTCCTCGGTTCACCTCCTATATTGCAGAGAAAACAAAAAACTAGAGACACCCAGATATCGATAACAGAGAGGTAGAAGTAAGACCAATTTTTTGTGACACGATATCAAGGATGCCTTTTTGAGGATATGTGTAGAGAACGCATAGCCTTCACATGAATGTACCTCCTTGGGAATGGAAATCTGATAGTCGTAAAGCCACTCCCACAAATCATTAAATTTCTAATGCAAGAAAATCTTTCCCACTTTGGAATGAATAACATCATAATTAATAATCGCTTTAATATCCACATGTTTTTTTAAATCATCAGGCCACCTCATCTTTTGCCCCATTTGAACTGCATGATTTGCTATCCAATCAGCAACCCCGTTGGCTTCTCTATAAGTAATGGGAAATGACCATCTTTTCAAAATTTTGAAATAAGGTTTTGATTTTCATAACCATTTCCTTTATAGACCAAGAGATAGAATTTTTATTATTAAGAATATTTATAATATTCAGAGAATCACCTTCCAACCATAATTTGGAGTATCTCAAATCAATAGCTAAAATAGTGGTATAAAGGGTAGTAGTAGCTTCAGCAATATGACTATTCTAGTGATCAATAGGGATAGCAATAGCATCAATAACATTTCCCATGTGATCTCTAAGAACACCTCCACATCCTACTCTTCCCGAGTTACCCTTGGCTGCTCCATCAAAATTTCCTTTGATCCATCCACTAGGAGGAACAAGTCACTTTATAATCGATCTAGGATTATTAATTTTCAACTTAAATCCTTCAGATCTTAAAGGGTAATCAAGTTGGAAGGTTTGAGCAGTCTCCCTTTGGGACATAAAATTCTCCTTGAGGGCTCTAATGATATTCTAACCAAGCACCCATCTTGGAAGATCTTTATTTCTAAATATCCTATTATTTATTTCTTTCCATATGCCCCACCAAAGGTCGGGGAGGGTTAGTTTCGAAATAAATTGAGCATCAAGATCCTTTGAGGGGCATCTCCAACTCTTGAAAGAAAGATCCACATTGTTTTGATGGACCCATGTCATGCCCCAAAAATTCAAAATCTCAGTCTAGGCTTCCTGGGTATAAGAGCAACTAAAAAACATATGATCTCTATGTTCAAGTCCCTTTTTGCATAAAGAACACCGGTTAACCAAATTTATACCTGTTTTTTGCAAGTTATCAAGAGTCAGACTTTTGTTTTGGAGAAGAGTCCAAAAGAAAATGTTAATTTTGGGAATGAGACCCTTAATCCAAGCTTGAGACCAGAGAGGTTGATTACTCTTATCCTTAGGAGCAAAGATAGAAGAGACTTTAAATTTCCCACTAGGATCAGCATACCAGATAATCTCATCCTCCAAATAAGGGTAAAGAGAAACAACATTAAGGGATAATTGAATATTACTGAAGCCATGACTGACATTAGTTAAAGTCATCCATGAATCATTCTGCCAATAATGACAAACAAGAAGGCCAAATCTCTACTTGCATCAATCTATTAAGGCCTTGTCATTAAACTATCCAATCAAAGGGTGGTCCATAAGCTAGATATCTTCCCAAAATTTCACTTTAAGTCCATTACCAATTTTCCAGGAGCATCCTTTTTTTAAAGTTTTCTTGGTCCCCTAAACAGCTCCCCATATGGAGGAAGAGTGAATAACATCAGGAGTTTCGAGGAAATCTAGAAGGGAATAAGCATTGAAGAGATACTTATGTTTCCAAATGGAACTCCACTCTTTATTGTCATGGTACACTCTCTACCCCTGTTTGGCTAGAAGGGCTTTATTCAAACTACTAATTTTTTGAATTCCTAATCCCCCTTCACTGCGAGGTTTACAAACTTGATCCCAAGCAATTAAAGGCATTCTCCTTTTATCCTATGAGCCAGTCCATAAGAAGTTTCTTTGAATTTTATCACTTGACTCGAAAAATTTAAAAGGATTTCTAAAAAGACTTAATGCATAAGTAGGAATGTTTTGGAGATAGGCTTTGAGAAGAGTTAACTTACCAGCTTGGCTTAAAAGAATTCCTTTCCATCTCAAAAACTTTTTGCTGAATTTGTTAATAAGATCTTCCCAGAACGCATCAAGGACCTCCAAGCCTAGGGGAGCCCCAAGTAAGAGGATGGGAGAGATCCTATAGAACATCCCAAGATTTTAGCAATTTTAACTTGTCTATGGATAGGGGTGTTAATGAAGAACACAACACCTTTGCTCCAGTTAACCCCTTGTCTAGAAGCAGTAGAATATAAGTTAATAGCCTACTTTAAAATCCTGGCTTCCTTCACTTTAGCCTTACCCATGAAGCTAGTATCATCAACAAATTGTCCATGAGAGCAAGTTAATGGTTGAGAAGAAGGTTGTAAGCCCTTGAGCAAACCTCTTAGGACCAAGTCCCCAATAAATCTCCCTAAACAATCAGCCATAATAACAAAAAGGATGGGGGATAAAGGATCACCTTGTCTCAGCCCTCAAGAAGGAAAAAAGAAAGGAGAAGAGCTTCCATTAACCAAGACCGCAATAGAAATAGTAGAAACCAGTTGGCAGATCAGACCCACAACCTTATGATCAAAGCCAAAAGCAAGTAAAATATTACAGAGGAAAGACCAATCCACTCTATCATAGGCCTTAGCAATGTCCACTTTCATAATGAAGCCCTGATTGTTAGAACAAGACAAGGAATGAATATTCTCATGAGTAGAGATGATAGAGTTAAGGATTTGTCTACTAAGGACAAAACCATTCTGTTGATCAACAATAATCAACCGGATCACCTAAACAAGTCTGGAAGTGAGAACTTTGGAAATAATTTTATAGAAAGAGTTGCATAGGCTGATCAGACGAAACTAATCTAGAGAACCAGCCCCAACTTTCTTAGGAATAAGGCACAGAAAAGTGGAGTTGATTTCTTTAAGCAGTAGCCCCATAGAATTCCTTAACAATATCACATACATCTTTACCAACCACTTTCCAAAGCTTCTAGAAGAAGAACATAGGGAATCCATCAGGGCCAGGGGCTTTATCTCCTCCCAGAGAGCTAACAGCCTTGAGAATTTCATCATCCTTAGGAATTGAACAAAACATTTTTTCTGATCCTTAGTAATTAGTGGAGGAATCACTTTGAGGAATTCAGCCTGACTTTCCACATTAATGTTAGAATCAGCCATCATAAGGGAAGAGAAAAAAGTCATCATCTCATTCATGATAGCCTTGTCTTCAACAATTTTCACATCACCCATTTTAAGATATGAAATGCATGTTTTGGCCCTATTCTTTAGAGTGGAGAGATGGAAAAACTTAGTATTTTTTTCTCCTTCTCTCAACCATAACAATCGGGATCTTTGTCTCCAAAATATTTCTTCTTTAGTGATGATGTCATGGTATTGGACAAGCTTTTCATTCTCTTCAAGGAGGAGATCAGAGGTACAACCTTCCTTCTGTATTTTTTCCTGTATATTAAGAATTTCCTCCTTAACAGCAGTTTTGTTCTCAAAAATGTTCCCAAAGCTGTTCTTGTTCCATTTTTTGACTTCCCTTTTGACATTTTTGAGCTTGGAAGCAATTCTAAAGAGGGTAGTGCCTTCAAAATCTATATTCCACCATTCTTTCAATTTAGTTTCAAACTGAGGGTGTTGCATCCACATCTTCTCAAATCTAAAAGGAAAATTCTTCTTGAGGTTAATCTTCTCAGCAGTGAATATAAGAGGGAAATGATTTGATTCGATTTTCTGACAAGCCTCCAATTTACAAATGAAGTCTTCAGTCTAATCAGGAGAAATAAGAGCACGGTCAAGCCTAGCCTGAATACATTAATTACCAACTCTCTTGTTGCTCCACGTGTACTTGATACCATAGAGGTCCAAATCCATTAAGCGCTCATTATTTATGAATTCCCTTAGATCCAATCTTCTTTCCAACTGAGTAGCATTGCCTCCCATTTTCTCATGGTTGTAAAGAGGGACATTAAAATCTCCCATAATGATCCATTGGCCAGAATAGTTTTTGCTTTTAAAATTAGAAACAAAATCCCAGACCTTTTTCCTTGAAAGCTTTCAGTTTGGAGCATAAATATTCACAATATACCACTCTTCCTTCTGGTCTGAACTAGAAATTTTGGCTATCATAAGGTGTTTAATAGCAAAAAAAATTGTTTTAGAGAAAAAATTCTTCTTCCATAACATCAAAGTTCCCATTGATGCCCCTTCTGAACTGCTAGCATTTAAAGAATAGTTTTTAAAAGCTTTAATCTGCTCCGCTTTCTCTTTATTCATCTTAGTCTCTTGAAGCAGGAGAAAATCAAGCTTTTGTTCTCTAACAAAATTCCTAACAATGTCCAGTTTATGAGTACTGTTCAACCCCCTAATATTCTAGGTTATAATCTTCATATCCATTTTTTAGGAGAAAAATCCAGAATAGTTGTCTTCCTACCATCAGCAATATTCTACATACTTTCTAACTCTCTGGTTTTCTTTGTAGATCTTCTTCTAGGATTACCCAGGGATCCAACATCTGGTTTTACCTTAGTGTGTTGATCTGTTCTTTTCCCAATTTTTTTCGGATTAGAAACAAGAGGTTTAGCCTTGATATGTTGATCTGTTTTGTTGCTTCTAGTCTCTACCCCCTTGGTATTATTCTTTTTTTTAGTCCTTTTCCTTTGGATTGGTTTATGAATTGAGCCATTTTCTTTCAAATCACCCAAGGAAGGAGGTTCCACCATAGAAGGATCATTTTCTTCCTTGGTTTGCATCTGAATCTCCCTAGATTGAGAAGAAGGAAGATCTCCTTCCTCAGGTAAATTTCCAATATCAGCCAAGATTTCACCATCCTCAAGCATAGTTTTTTCATTAACATCTCCCCATTGTTCTTCTATCCTCTAGTAAATAACAATTTGTTTAGAGATATTTTCCTAATTTTTCAATTCTTTTTCAGGTAAACTGGTTTCAGATTGTAAACTGGGACCTTCTTTCTCAGAGTTGGCTTCCTCAGAAGCGAGCTCTTTCTCTACCTTAGCCTGCTGAGCTTGAAATTTTTAATTTCTTTTTTGTTCTTAGTGTTGGCCTTTTTTGGGTTTCCAAACTTTCTTGTGCTAAATCTTGTTCTTTTTCCTTTCCAAACCATTACTAGCCTGATTTTTACTTTTAGAGGGACAATTTTTAACCAAATGCCCCTACTTCTTACAAGCATAGCATGAATTAAGCAAATCTTCAAAAAGGATTTCTTGAGTTCTTTTACCCAACTTGGAGATTAGATCCACCTTTGCTGGGAGGTGATTCAAGTTTGCCACCTTAACAAAAAGTCTAGCACAATGAAGTTTGGATCTAGAAGTCGTAGCATTATCCATAGCCACTAGTTCACCAAAGGAACTAGTGATACCTTTAAAGATATCTTCATGCCAGAATTCAAGAGAGAGTCCAAGGAGTCTGGCCCAAATGGGAGTGGTTAAGAAGAATGAGTCTAAAAGATCCATATTGGGTTCCCATTTTTTAATGGTAATAGAACTTTTTCCAAAAGACGACGGCCCTCCACAAAGAACTCTATCCATGTCTTCTTTACAGTTGAAGATAAACGAAAAGAAGCCATTCAAAATGGGGGCAACATCTACCTCTCCTCTAATAACACATTTCCTTTTCACCATCTTTCTAAGAGTTTCAAGATCAGGTCTAGTGCCTAAAAATTTTCCCACTAAAGTGAAATCCATGGAAGACACGGAGAAATCAACTAAAGGGTTTGGGATAAAAACTTGAAACTCACCTTTCTGCCAACAGGTCTTCATAATCACCGGCGGGAAGAGAGACTTTCCAGTTGGTTTCTTGCCAAACAAGGATGACTAGGATTTTCCTTCTGAGGCCTCTTGTTTCTGTCCTCCAAATGTCTTTTCCTTAAGAGAGACAACTTTTTCTTTTTCCTTCTCGAGATCCTGTCCTGACACATGAGAAGCAAACTGAGATCCTGAAGGTGGGACATGGACCCCACACAAAATTTTAGTATCCCGAGGACTTTCCATTGTCCACCTCAACCAAATATTCTAACCCATAAACTTCTCAACATCCTCTATCGTTCCCCTAGGGTCAGTACCACGAACCATATTCTCCCCGACCAGTTTCTCACCTGGAAACAATCCAGCTAATTCAAATTCATAAAGAGCACCCATTTTACCTCACCTTCATAGGTCTTTGACCAACTTAAGATCTTACCATTACACATTACATTACAATATTACATCATTTCACAATTATAAGTAATATTTCAGCTCACAGTCTTCATAACTCTCACTCATTGATCATATGAATGTATGTGATTAACTACAACATATTCAACATCTTCTACCTCAATCCAAGTTTTCTTAACCAAATTCCATCTCTATTATGAGATACAATCCAAATAACAGTAACTTCTTCCTAGAAACTCTATCTAAATGCTACGTTCACTAAATCCATCATAACTCTATCCAATCTTCATATTTTCATACATTTTCTTAACTTTAGCATCTAGACATACTCTAGAACACTCTCCCAAGTTAACATAAACTAATATTCAATCCTTGAACCACATGAAGGAAAAATATGTTTTCTTCTCTACCAATCTTCATAGACTAACTAGTATGCTGACGTTAATGAAAAACTCTATCATGAATGAAATACACAACCTCTGAATTATGTCTTTAGCACTTCTAGGATACTCACCCATAGGAATACCATTATAATTAATGCTAACAATTCCCCACCTTGGAATTCATGGAAAAATAGATGAACAACATCTAAGTTCCATACATACCAAATGTCTATATTGCAATAGCTACTCAATTCATGTTGATCATGAATGTCAATTGTATTGTAATCATAATGCACAAGGAAGGTGTAAATCACCCCCATACAATAGCATATTTTCAAATCATCTTCATCAATTAGATCTCTCCTTCAGGAATATCTCTTCCCTAAAGGATAGGCTCCTCTAAATCTTCTTCTTCGATTGACATCAATCAATATATAAACATGTGTTATTCTCTCCAAACATATATATAGAAGGGATTTTTATATGTTACTCTCCCCCAATTATATTAATCAATATACAAAGATGTTTCTCATGTATTACTCTCCCCCATTGACATCAATGAAAAAGGTATAACTATGTCAATTATATTCCTAAGATATGCAATAAGCTCAAGTGTCCAAAGACACTATTCAATACTAGTTACCAAGAGTTCTTAATAACTCAACTCAAACAAAGATACTCCCTCATATAGGAAGCATCAAGTATCTAGTGTTGATTAAATAAATAGCTTTTTTTTACCACTAGACTAATGTAGTCTCTACATCAACTACTCAAAATTAGGATGGGGCATAACCCCAAATATACCTCTCAAGTACTCAAGTGTGTTATTTACCAAAGGTTTTGTAAATATGTCTTCTATCTTCTCCTTTGTGCTAATATACTCCAATCTGGTCTCTTTCACTACAACTTTTTCACTCAAAAAGTGATACTTAGTAAATAAATGCTTTTTCTATGTAATATTAGATTCTTTGACATATTCATTGTATTTGTGTTATCATAGTGTATGATAAAAGGTTCTATAAACTCAATTCCAATATCTTTTAGAATTTATTTCATCCAAATAATCTAATTATAATTATTTGTTGGTGCTATATATTTTTCTTTTGTTGTGCTTTGTGAAATAAAATAATGTTTCTTTCTTACCCAAGAAACCAATCTTCCTCCCAAGAAAATTTCTCCACTACTAGTACCTTTTCTATCATCTATACTTCCTTCCCAATTCACATCAGTGTATGCACATAGAGTGAAATCATTTGATCTATCCTACCATAATCTATAACCAAGTGTACCCTTGAAATACTTGGAAATTATCTTTAATATTGCCTAATGTGACTCTTTAGGATTTTATTTAAATCTTTCCACAATTCCATCTACATTAGCTATATCAAGTCTAGTATGTGTCAAATATTGCAATCCACAAATCATAGATTTGTACCTTTTCTTCTCAATAGTAGAATGGTTTTTCCTCTTCTAGTTTACCATTCAAAAAAATGGATTTCACATCCATTTGATAAATTGTAAAATTATTGTTACTTGTATATGCCAAAAATATTATTAGTACTTCTACTCTAGAAATAGGTGCAAATATTTCCTCAAAATAAATTCCTTCTTGTAGTGAATATCCTTTACATGCCAAACTCTCTTTGTTTCTTACAACCTCGCATTGTTCATTCATCTTATTTCTGAACACCCATTTAGGTCCAATAACATCCTTATCCTTGGTTCTAGGAGATAACTCTCATGTATTATTTTTTCTAAACCTCTCTAGCTCTTCAATAATAACATTAATCCAAAAATCATCTTTACTAGCTTCAACAACATTTTTAGGTTCAACTTGAGAAATTAAACATAGTTCTTCTTGTAAATTGTTTCTTGTCATAAATCCTATGTCTTTTCTTCCAATAATATGTTTAGAAGGGTGATTCTTGATCAAGTTTCTATTAGGTGTCATCACTTCAACTCTAGCTTCAGCTCTAGGTTTAGTTCTAGGTTCTTCTCTTTGTTCTTTCCTCTTAATTAAAAATTTCTGTCAGTCTCATTAAACAATTTCTATTTATTATTTTCTCTGTTAGGCCTTGAATTAGTATTTTCATTAGAATTGTAATCAAGTTTCCTTTCTTGTATAATAAACTTTTCATTAACTCTCAAATTTGTGCTCTCAACAATAGCCTTAATTCTCAGATTAAAATATCTATATGCCTTGTTTTTTAATGAATCTCCAATGAGCATACCTTCATCACTTCTTGAATCAAACTTTCCAATATCATCATCTCTCTTAATGTAAAACTTATTTCCAAATATTTTGAAATATTTAACTAAGGGTGTATGTCCAAACCAAATTTCATAAGGTGTCTTACCAATGCCTTGTCTGATTTTTACTATATTCATAGTGTACACTATTCTATTCATTTCTTCTCTCCAAAATATCTTAGATACATTATTTTCAAACATCATTTCTCTTGATGCCTTTATCGTTTCTCTATTCCTTCTTTCTTCTATCCCATTTTGTTCACGTGTTTTAGGGGCTGAAATTTGTCTCTTTGTACCATTATCTTCACAAAAATTATTAAAATCATTTGAAGTAAACTCTCCTCCTCTATCATATCTCAATAATCTGATCTTAAAACTAGATTCGTCCTCAAATCTACTCTTAAATATCTTGAATTTATCAAAAGCTTTAGTTTTTTCTCTAAGAAATGCTACACACATCATTCTAGTGAAATCATCAACAAGAATCATAAAATACCTTTCACCATAGAATTCTCTTGTCTTTGTAGGACCACTCAAATCTAAGTGCACAATCTCAAACTTCATTGATGTAGTGAATTTCTTTCTTGGAAATGATATTTTCTTCTATTTTTCCATTACACGTCACATTAGTAGGTTTCACAATCTTAGGCAAATCTCTTACTACAAATATATTATTGACCTTCACAATGTTACTAAAGTTGATATGATGAAACCTCTTATGCCACAACCAACTATCATCAACCTTAGAAACTAAACATGTCATTTGAGTAGGATTTAACTGAAATATAGTACCTCTTGTTCTTGTACCAATACCAATCAATGAGCAATATTTTTCTTTGATAATGAAATTCTTCTTATTAAAATACAATCGATCTCCCTTGTCCACTATTTATCCAACACTCAAAATATTATATTTCAAACCATCCACAAATTAAAAATCATCAATTTTAGTATTTTCATCAAGTGTAATATATCCTTTTCCTTATATTTTATAGATTGTATTATTTCCAACTCTAGCAATTCCTCCATCATAACTATTGAATTTAAAAAACTTATTCATATCTCTAGTCATGTGATGGGAACAACCACTATCAATAATCCAATCAGATTTCTTCTTTTCAACTTGTGAAACTAATTATTTTTCTTCTCTAACTTCTTATTTTTCAGGGCTTCCTTCCTTAATAGAAACAAATCTTATCTCATCATTCTCGTCATCACTTTCACTCAAGAATTCTTCTACTCCAGCATGAAATTCATCATTTGCAAAAAGGAAATCCTTAGTAATTATTGATTTATAGGGATTATTATACTTCTTTACTCTCTTAGGACATTTAGAAGAATAATGACCAAGTTCATTACAAGTCCAAAACTTAGAGATTTTGTTACCTTTACGTTCTCTCTTCATAAGTAGGAAAAGACCTTCCTTAATCTTCTTATCTTCTTCAACTTTTTTCTACTACTACTAGCATAATCTCCACTTGTACTTGTATTCCTTGTCAACATAGTTTGAACACTTAATGTGTTGAAAGTGTTTTCAAATCTAGGTAGTTCTACACTCTATTCATCCACATTTCTGCTGACTGTAATCTCCCAAGAAGAGTCTCTCTTGTAAAATTAAATGATAAGGGAATAACTCATTCTATCATTTGTCATTTCTATCTATATGTAGGTGTCAAAGCCTTCAATATCTTCCATACAAATTCATCTTCAAATTTCTCTCTCCACCAGTCTTAATTCTTGTAGTAATTTTTGATATCCTACCAAAATAACTTCTTACAGATACATCTTCCATCATTTTAGCATCTTGATAAAAGCATATATAATTTTGTAATCTAACCTTATAAAAATGATTATTACCTTCAATTTTACTTTTAAAAGCTTTCCAAATCTCATGAGCTAATCTTAAACATTTTACCTAACCAAATTCATTTTTACAAAGAACTAATAATAGTGCTTCTCTAGCAAGCATATTGAACATGAATACATTTTTTTGAATTTCATCACAACCGTAAAGCTTGTCTTCTTCAATCACATCCTTATGACTTTAAGTGATCAACAAATAACCTAGACCCATGCATAGAAAATATGTCTTTATCTTATCCTTCCAAAAATCATAGTTAAATCCATTAAACTTTGGATTTTCTTTCATGAAATGCACCATAGATCTCCTTGAGTTGTTAGGATCTTCCTTCTAGGACCTGATGTTCTGATACCAAGTGTTAGAAAGTAAATTCCACCAAGATAACTGGGGGGGTGAACCAATTATGTAATAAAAATAACTTGTAATATCCTTATTAATTTCAAAATAATTAAATAGTAGATGAAACAACAACTAAAAGATAACCATACACAATAACACCAGATATGTTAACTAGGAAAACCCTTGATCAAAGGGAAAACCTTGGTGGGGATGGTACCCACAAGATGATGTATTAATATAAAAGTTCCTTTTGAAATGATGGATCATGTTAGGATTCAATTAAATATGCTCACTACATATCAATCCCTATTATGAGACTATGAACCCCTCTTAGGAGATTCCAAACCTATTAGGATTTGTGCCAACCCATTTAGGACTTGTTTAGGAAGACAAAAGGGCCCACTTTCCAAATAGCTTCAGTAATATCCTCACTAAATAATAAAATTATACATCAACACTATCCACCAACAACTTCTTTTCCAAATAAAGTTCTTTGTAAGCTCATCATGCAACAGTCACACCAATCACTTCTCTGATTCAAAAGATATTTGCATATAAGTTCGCACTACAATAACATAGATATGACTACATATCACACTTTACATCCAAGGAAAACATATTTCCTTTATACCAATTCCTATTATAAGTTATTGAGTTATCCTTGAGGCTTTCCCAATTTACAATAATAATGTAGGACTATTTTAAGATATTAAATTTACATGTTACATTATAATATTACATCATTTTATAATTACAATAAATATATCGACTCACAATCTTCATAACTCTTCACCCATTGATCATTTGAATATGCCTAATTAAAAAAACATCTTCAACATGTCTTCTATCTCTATCCAAGTATTCTCAAACTGATTTCATCTCTATTAGGAGATATAATCCAAAGAATAGTAACTGCTTCTCAAAAGCTTTGTTTGAATGTTGCCTTCCCTAAATCTATCATAACTCTATTCAATCTTGATTTTTAGTACACACTCTTAACTATAGCATCTCGACATAGCCTAGAACATTCTCTCAAGTGAGAATAATCTAATCCTCAATCCTTAAATTGTGTGAAACCAAACTCTATTTTTCATTTTTTCAGTCTTCACAGAATAACCAATATGTTGGCATCAATGATGAACTTAGTCATGAATGCAACACACAACCTCTGAATCATGTCTCTAGCACTACTAGGATACTCCCCCATAGGAATACCATTAGCATTCATGCTAAAAATTTCTTCCCACTTCACCTTATTCATTCATCTTATTCTTGAATACCCATTTTGTGCCAATAATGTCTTTGTCTTTAGGTCTAGACACCAATTTTCATGTGTTTTTCTTTTCAAAATTTTCAAGTTCTTTCATAGCCTTTATCCAAAATTAATCCTTACTAGATTCATCTATAGTCTTAGGTTTAACTTGAGATATCAAACATAATTTTTCACTAACCTTATTCCTTTTCATCACTCCCTTGTTCAAACTTCCAATTATTTGATTCATAGGGTGATTTCTTACAAAATATTTAGGTGTTCCTATTAGAAATTAAAGTCCAACAATATAACTGACTGGGGGGGTGAATGAGCTATACAACTATTATAACAATCAACCTTATTATTCCTTAACCATATGAGAAATATAACCAAAACGCATAACAAGAAACTCATACACAATAACACCAGATATGTTAACTAGGGAAGTCCTTGATCATAGGGAAAACCCCAGTGGGGATGGTACCCATAAAATGATGTACTAATATAAATATTCCTTGTTAGAGGATGGACCTTGTTAGGAGTCAATGAAATACAATAAGTTCATATTAGTCCCTATTAGGAGACTTTGAATCCATGTTAGGAGATTCCAACCCTGCTAGGAGTTGTGCCAACCCTATTAGGAGTTCTAGAGGTAGATGGATCCACTATCCAAATAACTTCAAGGGAATATCACTAAACTCACTATCCAATTGATCTCTATATTATTCCTTGTGAAATAATAGAAATAAATTATACTTGTACTTCCTCTACCTCTATCCTATAAATCAAACTTTTTCTCCTTCTGATCTCGATACCAGATCACCGACATTGTAACCAATACTCCCTTGGATCACTTACTCACATTTACCAAATACTCTGCTCTTTTTTGCACTATCATGATCATAATGCATACATTCAATCAAGTAAAGTACCTTCCTTTATACCATGTCCTCAAAAAATTCCTTGAGTTGGTCTTGAGGCTTTCCCAATTAATTATAATAGGACCACTTTAAGATAATTAATTAATTTACAATTACACAACATTGTCAACTCAAATTCTTTATAACTTCTCATGCATGCAACCCTAGACCTTGCATACTCACTGACATCATTATCAAACTATCTTCTATCACTGTCAAACTCTACATATCGTGATTCGATCTTTGTTAGGAGATATAATTCAAACATTAGAAACTCCTTCTTAGATGCTCTGTCTATATACTTCTCTCTATAAATCAATCATGTTTTCTGCACATATTTGAATCTCTCTATGTACACTTAACCATGCCATCAAGATACAGTGTAGAACATTTCCTTAATTGAGCTTGACTTGATCATCAATTCTTTATCTATATGACCTCTTTCTCTATATTCTACTCTATCATTCTTTATAGAAATATTGCTATGTTGACATCAATGATAAACACACTCATGAATATAACATTTCAATCATGCTAACAATATCCACATGCTCTGGCAATGCTTAGGATACTCCCCTAAAGGAATGTCATCAATATTCATGCTTAATAAGCTTCCCCTTTTTTATTGATGGAAACATAAATAAAAAAACATCTAAGTTCCAAGAATATCAAAACAACACTTAGTTCCAAATGTTGTTGTTTTCTTCATTTCAAATCCTCTTCATCAATCAAATCTGAAATCCATATCAAGTAAGTTTCCTTATTCTTTTATGGATCAACATCAGTTGTTCACACTCAAATTCTCATTAACAAATCTCAACTTCTCCCCCATTCAATGTATCTCCCTATTGAATCCTTAATCATAGGAGATCTCAATCTCTCCCTTATTAATCAATCTCACCCCCCTGCAATTTCTCCCCCATAGTACTAAGGATATGTTTCTCTATACATAATCTCCCCATTTATACATAGGACATATTTTTCATGCAATCTCTCCCCCATTGAAAGAAATGACAAAGGCCTCATAATTTCAATCATCTACTCTAAGTCTTCAATCTTCTCAAATGTCCAAAGAAACTATTCTAGACCAACTATAAAGAGTCCTTGATGACTCTTCTTATTTCATATACTCCCCCATATAGGAAGCATCAACATTCATTCCAGTCAAACAATAATGCTCTATACCACTGGACTAATGCAATATCTGCATCATCTACTTAGAAGTAGGTAGGGGCATAACCTTGAGCATACATCACAAGTAATCAGATGTGTCTTTAGGAAAAGGCTTCGTAAAGATATTTGGAATCTAATCTTTTGTACTGACATACTCCAATCTAATTTGTTTCTCTATAACTTTCTCTCTCAAAACATGATACTTAATAGATATATGCTTGGTTTTCAAATGTAATACAATATTTTTAAACATACTCATTGTACTTGTGTTATCACAATATATGATGACAGGTTTCAAAAACTCTATCCCAATATCCTTCAACATTTTCTTCATCCACATGATTTTATTGCAATTGTTTTTTGTTGCCACATACTCTTGTTCTATTGTTCTCTATGAAATACATTCTTGTTTCTTGCTCAGCTAAGAAACTAGTCTTCCTCCAAGAAAATTTTTTCCATCACTAGTGCTCTTTCTATCATCTATACTTCCTGTCCAATCCACATCGATATAAGAACATAAAGTGAAATCACCTTATCTATCATACCAAAGTCCATAATCAAGTGTACCCTTCAAATATTCAAATATCCTCTTAACTTATACATATAGAGATTCCTTAGGATTAGCTTGAAATCTTGCTACTATCCGAACTGCATTTTCTATATCTAGTTTGGTGTCAGCCAGATATTGAAAACCTCCAATCATTGATCTATACTTCTTTTGCTCAATTTTAGTTTTCTCATATTTTCTAGATAACTCGTGACCAATTACCATAGGTGTACCAATAGGCTTACAACTTTCCAATTCAAAAAATTTCAACAATTCATTTAAATACTTAGCTTGTGATATGAAAATACCATCTCTATTTTGCACAATTTATAAACCTTGGAAAAATTTCTTTTCACCAATCATGCTCATCTCAAATTCGTTCTTCATTTCTTCTGCAAACTTATTACTTCCTTCATCATTACCTCCAATGATTATGTCATCAACAAATATCACAATGATCAATAAATCATTCTCAACTTCTTACAAATACAAGTTACCATCTTTTGTACCTTTAGAAAATCCTAGTTTTTCCAAATAACTATCTAATATTCCATACTAGTTATAGGTTATTTCTTTAGACCATATAGTGCTTTCTTTAGTATATATACCATATCCTTTTCTTTTGTCAAAGAAAATCCTTCAGGCTGCTCAATGTATACTTCTTGTTCAAGTTCTCCATTTAAAAAAGGATGACTTAACATCCATTTGATACACTTTAAACTTCTTAATTGCTACATAAGCCAAGAACATTCTTACTACTTCCATTCTAGCTACAGGGGCATATGTTTCTTCATAATCTATACATTCTTTTTGTGAGTATCCTTTGCATACCAATCTATCTTTGTTCCTGACAACTTATCCTTGTTCATTTATCTTGTTTCTAAATATCCATTTAGTTCCTATAGCATTCTTGTCTTTAGAAAAAGGAACCTATTCCCATGTCTCATTCTTAATAATATGATATAGTTCTTCCTTTATTTCTTGAATCTAATGATCATCCTTGCATCCTCATCTGTGCTTTTAGGTTCAACCTAAGAAATCAAACATAATTCCCCATTTACTCTATTTCTTGTCATTACTCCTTTGTCTTTGATTCCAATAATCTTCTCTATAGGGTGACTCTTTTCCAAATTCTTGTTAGGTGTAGGAGTTGTTATCTCAACTCCTATCTCTTCTCTTGTTTCAGCTCTCTATTCTCCTCTTTGCTCAACAATTTGTACATCATTAAGCAAATCATTGTTAGTCTCAAAAATAACTTATACATTCTCTCTAAAAAATATACAATTATCTTCTTCCTCATATGAATTATAATCCATCATCCTCTCTTTAACTCCAAACTTTTCATCTATTTTCACATTTGCACACTCGACAATTGTCTTTTTTCTATAATTAAAACATCTATAAGCTTTTCTTTTTAATGAATAACTAAGGAACATACCTTCATTGCTTCTTGGATCAAACGTAGCATTTTCATCATCTCTCCTTATGTAACACTTACTTCCAAAAATTTTGAAATTATTTACTGAGGATGTATGACCAAACCATAATTCATAATTGTCTTGTTTGTACCTAATTTGATATGCACTTTGTTTATGGTGTATACTATTGTATTGACTGCTTCTCTCCAAATGTTCTTAGATACATCATTTCTCTTGTTGCCTCTAAAATAGATTTGTTCCTCTTTTCTTCTATCCCATTTATCTCAAGGCTCTTAGGTTATGATAATTATCTCTTAATTCCATTTTCTTCATGAAACATGGTAAACTCTCTAGAATTAAACTCTCAACCTATGTTTGGTCTCAGACATTTAATGTTTACCCTAGATTCATTCTCAACTCTATTCTTAAATATTTTGAGCTTCTCAAATGCTTCATATTTTTCTTTAAGAAATGCTACCCACATAATTCCATTGAAATTATAAACAAAAATAATAAAGTATCTTTCTCCATAAATCCTCTTGTTCTAGTAGGTTTACTCAAGTTTGTATGAAAAATCTCCAACTTCTTTGTAGTAGTGAACTTCTTGCTTGGAAATGATACCTTCTTCTTCTTAGCCATGATACATTCTTTTCAAACAACATTTATAGGCTTCATGATCTTAGGTAAAAATTTTACTACAAATGTACTACTAACCTTCACAATATTATCAAATTTTATATGATAGAACCTTCTATGCCATAACCAATCTTTATCCAATTTTGCAACCAAACAAATCATTGTAGTAGGATTTAATTGAAACACATTATCGTTGGATCTTGTACCTATTCCATTCAACTTGCCATCCTTATCTTTGATAATATAGATCTTCTTTTTGAACTGCAACTGATAACCTTTGTCAACCAACTGTCTAACACTCAACAAGTTATGTTTCAAACCATCAAAAAAATAAAAATCATTAGTGTTAGTCTTTCCATAAAGGGTAATAGATCATATCCCTATGATATGGTAGGCCACATTTTTACCAACTCTGATAATACCTCTATCATGATTTTTGAATTTAACAAACTTGTTCATATCACCAGTCATATCATGTGAACAACCATTGTCTATAATATAATCACATTTCTATTCAACTTGAGAATCTAGAGCTTTTTCTTCTCTAATTTCAATTTTAGAACTTTGTTCTTCTATAGCCACAAATCCTAACTCATTGTCACTTTCATTCTGAACTCTTTCCTCTGATTCATCATCTTCAGTTTCATATAAAAAATCTCTAGGTCTTTTAGGCTTGAAATTCCTCTTATATTTTTTTCTCTCTTTTAGTACACTTAGAATCGTAACGACCAATTCATTACAAATGCAACATTTAAATATGTTTTTACCATCTAGTTCTCTTCTCACAAGAAAGGCTATACCTTCTTTAATCTTCATGTCTTCTTTAGATCTAGATATATTGCTACTAGCACAATCTCATGGGTGCTTGCACTCCAAGATAGACAAGGATGAACACTTAATGCACTAAAAAAAATTCCTCTCTTGTTAGCTCTCCAAACTACCTTAGAATTTATTTTTCTACTTCTGATCTTCCAAGAAAAGTCTCTGGTAAACTTCTTAGTGTGGGGTATCAAAAGTTCAGTCATCTGTGCTACTTTTTTGAATAGTGGTGTCAAAATTTTCAAAATATTCCATACTATCTCATCTTCTTGTTTAGATCCTTCACAAGATTTAATTCCTGCAACAATTTCAGATATCCTACCAATATAGCTTCTTACAAATTCATCATCCATCATTTTAGTATCTTGAAATAAACATATCAAATTTTGTAATCTTACTCTTTGAGCAATATGTTTATCTCCTTCAAAAGTAGATTCTAAGGCTTTCCAAATTTTATGAGATGTCTCTAGTGATTTTACCTTACTATATTCATTTTTAGGAAAGTTACTATATTCATTTTCAGGAAAGTCTATCAGTAATGCTTCTCTGGCTTGCATATTACACATAAACATATCTCTTTATGCTTCACTACATTCCTCAAGCTTTCTTTCTTCCACAATGGCTTTGTTACTCTTTGTCAAAAGCCAGTATCCTGGAACCATACATAGAAAATGAGTCTTTATCTTTTCAATCTAGTTGTCATAGTTAACTCCATCAAACTTAAGAATTTCTTTTTTAAAATCAATCATCATTGATCTCCCAAAGTTGTTAAGCTTTCTCTTCAAGGACCTAATTCTCTCATACCAATTGTTAGAAAGTAAATTCCACCAATATAAATGAGAGGGGGATGGGGGGTGAATTATTTATACAACTATTATAACAACTATCAACCTTATTAATCCTTAACCATATGAGAAATATAACCAACAACCATAACAAGATATGCATACACAATAACACTAGATAAGTCAAGTAGAGAAACTCTTGATTAGATAGAAAACCTTGGTGGGCATGGTACCCACAAAATGATATACTAATATGAATATTCCTTATTAGAGGATGGTTCTATTAGGATTAAATGAAATACATTTAGTACATATCAATCCCTATTAGGAGACTTTGAATCCCTATTAGGAAATTCCAACCTTGTTAGGAGTTGTGTCAACCATGTTAGGAATTGTAGAAGGTAGATGGACCCAATGTCCAAATAGCTTCAGGAGAAAGATCATTGAAATCACTTACCAATTGATCTTTGTATTATTCCTTGTAGAATAATAGAAATTAATTGTACTTGTACTTCCTCTTCCTCTATCCTATCAACCAAACTTCTTCTCCTCCTGATCTTGATACTAGATAACCAACTTTGCATCCAAACTTCTAGAATATAAGTATTGTATCTTCTTCCTCTATTGATCTCTAATCTTTAGCTTGATCTTGGATCAAAAAATAGCTTATAAAAAACTTCACATATATCACTTTCACAGTAAGTTTGTACATCAAAATATTGGATGCAAAGTTGGTTATCTAGTATCAAGATAACCAAATTGGATGTAAAGTTGGATATCTAGCATCTACTATACCACAACTCCTAATATGGTTGGAATCTCCTAGGCAGAAATGATAGGATAGGCCATTATAGGCCTACACCTACTATTGTGCCTGATGCGACAAAGAGGCAAATTATTGCCTGCATGGGCATTATGTAGAGTCACTCATATGGCTAGTGCCCATCTATTCTATGGGGCAACCCATAGGGATTCAAAGTCTCCTAACAAGGACTCTTTGTACTAAATTTTCTCATTGACTCCTAAAAGGGCCCATCCTCTAACAAGGAACTTATATATCAATATATTATCTAGTGGATATCATCCCCATCGGGGTTTTCCCTTGGGTAGGGTTTCCCTAGTTAACAAAATATGGCATTATGAGTTATCTTTGTGCATTGTTACTATTACTATTCAGCATTACTTTATTGCTTTATTATGCATGGTTTAAAGTAAGAAATAATATCTAGTTGGCAACTAAAGTTTTTAGATTACTGATTCACCCCACCCCCCTCTCAGTAATCTATATTTCTAACAATTGGAATTAGAGCACAGTTACTTTGAAGAGGATTAAGAGCTTGAGTAAGATCCTTATGGATATGGTACAATTGATGAAGAACCTTAAAGAAGCTCTTGAACAAATTGATCTCCTTATTGAAGAAAGAGATAAGCTAAAGGATAGATATGAGGACTCCAAAGTATACATTGGTCAATTGAAGGAAAAGATTGAACATCTCAAATTCAAGCCTGAATCTATTGAATCTGGAACTAATGATTATGATTTTTAAAGCTAAAGATAGAGTACAAGATCTTGAAGCATCAATTGAAAATTATGAATCTAAAGTTGACTTTAAGGAATGATCCTAGCAAAGCTAAATCTTATTTGAAAATGGAAAATACAGATCTTAGAGCAAATCTGGAAAAGAAAACATCTGAGTTTGAAAAATTGAAATAAGATCATGAAGAACTTCATAAATACAGTACTATCATGAAAGGTGAATTAACTCAATGTAAGAAACAACTTGAGAAGCTTTATTCTAATAGAGAAAAACTTGATGATTCAATGTCAATACAAAGACCTACTTATGATAAGGTTGGTCTTGGTTATCTATTTAACATGTCTACAAAGAAACCTGAGATTAGATCAGATCTAAAAGAAAAAGCTAAATCTAATTATAAGATTGAATCTAGTCAATCTTCTGATAAATCTACAAAACTTGAACAAAACAAGGAAGTTGAAATTTTGGATTAACCAAAGAAAATGGAATCTCCCAAGGAAATCAGTTATGAATTTAGAGGTAAGTGTTTTTTATGTAATGAAATAGGACATATGAAAAGAGATTTTACTAATAAGTCATTTAATCATGTTAAGGATTTTTATTGTCATAATTGTCATGGTATGGGTCATAAAGCAAATGATTGTAAGAAACCTAAGTATGATAATGATAGAAGGAATAGTAGAATGTCGAGAAATACTAACCCAATAGATAGAAGAAGATCTAATGAAAGAACATCAAGAGAAGGAAGACCTTATGAAGATAGAAGATAGATCGTGTGTTATAAGTGCAACAACTTTGAACACATTGCTTAGAATTGTCATGCACCTAATTATTAGTAGAATCCTTGAAGAAGAGTACCAGTATGTCAGTTATGCAACAACTTTGGAAATACAACAAAGTACTGTAGAATGGACAAAAACTTTGAAGATAGAAGGAACAATGGAAGAAGCTTTGAGAATAGAAGCAATGATGGAAAGAACGTCAGAAATGATAGAAGGAACCATGAAAGGAACTATGGAACTAATAGAGATAATGAGGAACAAAGAAACACCGTTGGTGAACTTTAACAAGAACTTAATGAGGCATTTGTAAAAGTAGAAGATATCTCAAAAGAAAAGCTAGATGATGATGAGACAAGAAGATCAAAGTCAGTTGTTGAGAGTTGATTCAACTAAGTTGAATTAAGCTTGTTTAGAGCATTAGAATTTGAGAACTTCATCCAAAAACTGAATTAGAAGTAGTGAAGTTGGAAAAAGGTGTATCTAGTTAAGTTTAGATGGTACTTAAGCTCACTTGTAATTTGGAGCTTATCTAAACAAGCTATGAAGGAATTTAGAGTTATTGGTATTATAGAAAGGATTAATTTTGTAGCAGAAGATGAAAAGTATGATTTTGCAAAGCATTTCATGAAGTGAAGTTTAGTCAAGTTTTTTCATGATGGAAAATAGCTATGGAAAACCTTGGGTGGCACCTAAAGATCGGATAAATGATCTTGAGCAATTGTTTGATTACAGAATGTAATTAACAATTTTTTCATGTTTGAAAAGTATGCAATTAATGCAATCTCAAGTTGATGGAATAAATGGAGTACATAATTGATTTTCACTTCATTGTGAATACATCTAAAGTGAAGAGCACTTACAAGTGACTTGCCAGAGAAATTTTGAAGCAAACCCTATATTTAGAAAGACATATTTTATCATTTTTCTACAAATTTGTTTGGTAAAAGTTCTTATTTGATAGAATCATGGATATGTCAGTAGTGTATAATGTTGAGAACAAAGATAGACCTAAGTTGAGGATTTTTTCTATAAAACCTACTAAAGGAAACCCTAATTTAGCATTATCCATAACTCCAAACAACATAATATATCTTGAAGATGTAGGAAGTTATCTTAACACTAAATATATCTTGAAGAATGAGGATATTGTCATCTCTGATCATACAGTAATCATGCATCTCTATAAGATCATCAATTTTGGCCACCCTCAATTGGAACTTCTCCATTTTTCTCTTGATGGCTACATCCATTATTGATAGTTCCTAGATCTTGGCCACTCGAAAGTTGAGCGGGTCAATGGCTTCATCAAAAAATGCAAAGAATTTGGATTTCATTCTTTTAATGTCCACTAGCTTTATATTAGTAGACATAAAGGACTCTGTGTGTAGGATCTTCAAATATTAAAACAATTTGTCAATTATATTTTTCACTAGGTCGTGCATATCCTTGAGTTCATTTGTAGATGTCACAGAATTTTTTATGACAAACTCCAAGGATGTCTTCCAAAGGAATAGTGACTCTTGACCAATCTTTAAAATCTCATGAGCAATGGCCACATCAGTCTTCATGTCTATCACTTCTTGTAGAAGGGCCAATTGCTCTATCAGGTTGTCTATTACCTTCTATATGGTTTTTTTTATTATCTGAGGTAGCCTCTCTAAGCTTGTCAGTGTCTAGTGCCAAGCTTCCTAGATTCTCAACTAGTGGGGGACCTTGGGCCTTTATTTGATCTACCCATCCTTGGCCTACTTTCCTGAATTGTCTTTCTTGTTGCAACTTAAGTAGTAAGTTCTTGTTTTCTTCTACATTTGGGTCAAATTGACTAGAAGCAGTACTCCCAAGTACAGACTTTATGTACTCTACCAGCCCTTTGTTGGAGGCCCTCAATATTTCCTTCTCTTCTCTTAGCTCCTCTAACTTGTCCTCAAACTTCTTATTGGTTGACTTCCACATATTCACCATGGATTCATGAACTAGAATGCCAATATCCAATATTCTAATTTTGAAGTCATCCTTTGAGAGCTCATGAAATCTTTCTTCCTTTTGAGGCTTTGCAATTTCAACTAGCATATGGCAAGTTGTTAAATCTGTAGATAGGACAGTGAGTGTCTTCTACTTCCTAGTCTTCTTTGATGGCTAGGAGGAAATGACTCTTTGTGATCAAGTCCTTTAATGGGGTTTCATCCTCATATCTCCTCTTCTTCCTTCCAATGGTCTCTTCAAGTCAAGACTTTGTAGAGAGAAAATTGATATAAAATTGTAGTGTAGAGGGATCGAATAGCTTCCTCGAAATCAATGGAGTTGGCCTACTCTAAGAAGTGATAAGGAATGTAGCAGCTACCTGATTTAGCAAAAGGGTTAAGGCATCCCCTAGCTAAGATGCATCTTGATCCTAACCATCCAAGGGGTTGGCATCTCCATCCAGATTAATGACTTGAATAGGGGAAGATAGCTTGGTCACAATTTTTTCTTGTTCCTTCCCCTTATCCTTGTCATCTTCATTTTCTCCAGTCTTCCCAATGTTTGGAAGAGGGCCAGCTCTATAGTTTGGAGTAAGTAGAATATTCTTATATGGAGGCTACTCTCCTCCTTGGTCAATGGATTGTGATGGCCTTGTAGATATTGATTTTGTGGTCATTTTGGTTGTTGTAGTTGACTGGGCGGCTTCAATTGACACTCCATCTACAAAAGTGGTGGTTCTAATCCTCTTCTTCCTCACTCAGGTCTACTCCACCCATTTTTTTGTTCTCTTGATTATCCCTCTCATTAGACCCTCCATTGTGCTGATGACTAGGTCTACGGGTTGGATAGATAGGATAGGTGTGCCCTTGATCTTCTCATAAGATGTGGGGTGTATGTAGCTCCATCACCTACAAGATCAGAAATATCCACAGAATCATTATATAATTTAGTCTCCTCAATAGTTAGTCATGACCAAAATCTCTCCCAAGTTTGGTACTCATCAAGACACCTAGATCAAAAGTCTTCAATATCTGGGATATGCTTGTAGGTATATCCCAACTTCAGATAATCTTTTACAAAATTTACTAGATCATATTGAGGCCTGCACACCTCATAGTCTAACAACTTGATCTTGCTTTCAAAATTATTTACCATATTTTGATCATCTAATTTGAAGGCAAATGAATATAGGCCTACCACAATAGGGAATGGAATCCCAGCAATTTTCTTAACATTTCAACATAGGGTGTTCACCTCTAGGATTTGTGGACACAACTCGACTAGAACTACATTTCCCTCTAGATATTTGGGCAACCTCTTGGGAAATCCATCATAGGCTCCTATTCATAAATAGGAGAAGCTTAGAAACTGGATGAATGAGCATCCAAACTAGCTTATAGTTGAAATTTCCTCTAGTGAGAATATCCTCTTAGGGAAACCTTGAAATTCCTAGCACAATCTCATAATAAAAGTATCATTGACAACTACATACTCCTCATAGCTCCTCTACAATTGTAGATGTGGGTAGATCACATAAACCTTGGTGCACTCATCATATTTTTGGATACTAGGGAGACCAAGCCACAAATGGTGTGTTTCCAAAGCATAAATCAGATAAGAGGACATATGGAACTACTTGAATCCTCTCAGAGAATTCAACCATGAAGTGAGCTCATCATAGATGATCTATGCCCAATTGATCTCCATATCCTTAGCACAAATTTCTTGTACTAGGAAGAAATGGTGCTTAATGAATTCAAAAATCTCCTCCTTTCCCTTTAGTCTAAGAAGGAGGGCAAGGATATCCATGATCTCTCACTTTAGACTTGTGCCAAACAAATATTTTGGCATTTTTTGCTTCTTCGATTAGAAATCTAGAACCAAGTCCTTTGCATCTCCTCCTATCTGAGGGTCTTCTTCTCATTAAACATGGACAAGAAGACCCAAAATCAATATCACAATATTGCTCTTGCATAGGGATATTGAATGTTGACTACATCAATGCCTTTTTAATTGATAAGAGAATGGACTAGTATGGAAACAAAATTTGTTTTATTTATGAATTGTATCTCTCAATGCACTCCTTTACTAACTTAGGTGCATGAACTTCCATTGGAAAATTGCCTTCTTCTACCAATCTGCTCTCTTTGAGTTTCAAAGCGATTGGCTGAATGGGTAGGGAATTAAGTCTCCTATGAAGATCACCAAAATCATAGAACTTGAAGGATGTTTCTGTAAGCTCTTTTAAATCACTCTCCAAGTCAATTAATCTTTCATAACTAGAAACTCTGATTGTCATTCACTATGATTACTTAAGATGTAGTTCTCAATAAATAGTCATTAAAATATACTTATAGATAACAAATGTATGCAATTATGATGAAATTATTTTAGGAATTAGAATGTTGGTGCCACACGAGTGAAATTAAGTTCGGCCAACAATTATAATGACGAGATTTGCACTTAATTCAATGAGTAATGGCTATTTAAACTTTTCATTTATTTGCACTTAAAATATTAAGTTCTCAAAAGAACTCTTACTTTACTTAAAGTAAAGTGATATTACTAAAAGTCATTAAACAACACAAACACTTAGCTTTATGGGAAGTTTCTCAATTAGCTTCCAAATTCGGCATGTAGATATTCTTAGCAATATTAACATATGTAGGTGGGAAAGAAACACTTAGATTTTCCACAAAGTTATATTTCATTTATTCAAAATTGCAGCACGGGGAGTAATCATTTTGCTAGCTTGTGCACTTTGTTCTTCCACTTCCTACCAAAGGCTTTTGACACTATTTTTCCTTCATAATGGGTTTACATCTCTAATGCCTACTTCTCCAAAAGTATCTTTTGTGCATCTCTAAAGGATATTCAAATTTTAGGGTAACTTAACTTTCTATTCTCAAGCCCTTAGAAAAGTAGCCCATTTTGTTACCTTTGGGTGGAAAACTCCTTTCTCAACAACATTTTCTGGATTGAGACACAACAAACAACATTCAACCCTTAATGTCAACTTGATGGCTTTGAAACTAGATCTCAAGCATGCCTCACTTATTGTGAGCCTTTAAAAATTTAGTTCAACATTATTCTCACATTATCTAGCCTTTCAAACTGAGATTTGGCTCAAGTTCATGCAACCTTGAAAGCAGAACAAAATGGGTTTATTTCCATGAATATACAATAGTAAAACTATAAACCTATATTCCCTAGAAACACTTGACCTTCTCTCCATAGATCTTAAATGAGACTTACCCTGGCATCTATCCATAGCTTCATATATCCTTGGTCATTGGCAAAATCATATTCACAACCTTTAATCATTCTCCATAGCTTCAACCTTCGAATTCACACTTGGTGCAATTCACTCAATGGGAAAACCTGTTGGAAATCTCAAAATCCATGAGATATGAAATGTTAGAGAAAGATAGCAGATGATAAAATGCATAATACTTACTTCTTATCTAGAGGATGAAATTTCATACCCCAACCATGCCTAAATCACCTAAATCCTGTATACACCAGAAAAACAAGAAACCCACTTACAAAAATTAGGTAACTGTATTCCAAAGGGAGACTCGAGAAATAAAGTAAGAAGAGCACTCGACAAAGATGAGAAGTGACCTAAAAAGGCCTAGAACCACTCTCTTTGATACACATATTTACTTCTACCAATGACCTCAAGCTTAAAAGGGGGAAGGCTAAAACTTGGCAACATGTTTCTCTCTAGATATTTCTTCCTTCTTATTTTTCTTTAGTTGTAAGTTTACCTTGTTAGTGAGTTTTGTCTAAATTCTTGTGGACTTGGTTTCTTATTTGTGCTTTTTTGCACTTTTTAACCTTCAAGGTCCCTTAGACCTTCAAAACTATAAAATTTTGAAATCACTTATCACCTTGAATGTTAGAATTGACTAAGGAATGAATTTTGATTTTTCTAGACAATTAGAGCTTAACAAGCTTAAAAAGTTACCAACTTTGACCATTCAATGCCCAAAATATGGCTAGCTCTTAAACTTTCACAAACTTCATGCTCCTCAATGTTTTTCATTTTTGAAATGTACAATTCCAAAAAAACTACCTCACACTATAACTCTAAACTTGTGAGAATACTAACATTGATTTTTTGGGCTTTCACAATTTGAGGATCATTTCAAACATGAAGGTCCAAAGCCCCAAAATATAGGGATCTTAAACTAGGACTCTTGGAGACCTCTCTAGAAAAGAAAATGGTTCAAAATTTTGAGCTAGGTGTAGGAAATTATGACTTCTCCATCTAGACCTATTTCTTATGTAATATCTAGACAATTTTAGTAATTTTCTAGCTTATTTCGTAATAAATGTTGTTTAGACTTCTTATTTTCATTTCCAAGGTATGATGGTGACCCTTAGGATCCATTAGAATATATTTAGACTCATAATCTAGATCAAAATTAGATTAATTTCTTAGGATGGTTTTTGTTATTTTTGGTTTTCAATAAAATATTATTGGCAACTACCTTTGTATGCAAAAGTTTGGCACACACCTTTTGAGGTTTATAGAGAAGTAACAAGGGAGTTTGACATCCATGGAGTTGCCAAGAATTTAGTAAGTCCAAGAAGTAATGGAGAGGATTTGTAAATTTCACCCCAACATTCTTTCAGAACACTAAGTGCTCACTTTTGACAAATTCAAATTTTTTTTTACACTTCCATATTTTAGTGTTGAGTTTTAGAGTTGCATCCAACCTTGAAATTCTGGGGTCATCAAATTTTCCAAACTTAGTTAATTTTGAGAGTTGCATTTTTTGGATGTAAAAACAATCCCAAAATTACTAAATCATTAAGTTTTGTGGACTTCAAAAAATCTACTCTTTGGTTTTTCAAAGATTTGATTTATGCCTCCAAAAAAATTGGATTTAGTCATCTTTTGGACTTTAAATTTCTAGACATGTATCTACCTCAAAACATTTGGGTTACATTTCAACACTTTATCCTTTTCCCAATTTGGAATTCTTAGATATGGAGCTACCTCCGAATCTCTCAAACTCCATTTTGGGGACTTGGTTAAATTTTGAGCATGCATTTTTTGAACTTGATTGCAGCCTTCAAAATTCTACAAACATGACATGTTATGAATAATTTGCATGTTAGAGCTAGTTTTGATCAAATTACAAATGACTTTGGAGTCATTTTTCCATGTTATGGGGACAGAATTAGCTTCATATACACAGGAGAATTTAAATGTTGGATTTGATGCTAAAACTCCAAAGTTAAGTTGAACTCTAATTGAAGAGTGGTAGAATTGTGACTCAAATTCTTCTATATTTGGGTGGATTTGTGCCCTCTTTTCAGGTAAACATGATATAAATGGATGAAAATACATGCATGCTAGTTAGCAATTAGTTTAAGAGTAGTTTTACATTTTTTTATTAAAAGAAACCAAAACAAGAGGGTTGGACAAAGAAAATAATAAGAGGTGAAACCTCATATACCACAGTTACTGCATATTAACAAAAACCATAGGGAAGCTTAAACATCATATGGTTAGGAAATCCCTTCCCTTAATATCAAAAAACCTTCTTATCATCTAAGAAAATATTTCAAAAGCATACATCTCTCCCTAGCCAGAAAAATTCTATACAATCATTAAAACATACATAACCTATGAACTAACCAAATTTTAGTAATAATATTGAAAGTCTTAAAGCCATTATAGTTGTAAAAAGAGTTCTACAATAAAATAAAAACCAAGATAAAGTGTCACGCAAAGCTAGTCCAAGATAGTTGATCACCAAGGATGGAGATAAGACTAAAGAATATAAACAAAACTATAAAAAGCATCATCATAATCGTTAAGTATTATTTTTTCCCTCATTTTTTTCTAAAAGAAACAAACACTCCCGATGATCATTAGGATACCAAACAAGTCCTTGGTATCACCTCCACAAATGTCCTCATGATTCTCCTTATCATATTGGAAAAAACATAAAGTAGTGGCAGAAGAATGCATGACCTTCATAGTGAATTTTGCCTACTAAGTGAAGCTCCTACTAAGAATTTCTAGCTCCTTTTTAATTTTATTTATTTTTTCAATGTTCCCACACATGAAAAAACCATTATCTTTTTACCTACATCAACAACATAGTGTGCACCTTCCATTTTCCTCCTAGAGTCTTTAATAATATGAATTCCCTTATCCTTAGTATGGGAATGATAATCAGAAGCCATAGGAGAGGCAATATTACTACCTTCCTCCTACTTGGTGGTAGGGATATGGATAGTTGCCATCTTGAAACTGGTAGACATGTGAGTGGAGCTAGCACTATTATTGGTAATTATATAGTCTTAAAATGGATGTACCCATCATTTCAAACCTTTTAGCTCCTGCTAATACTATTATTGGTAATGGACCATGTTTTGATTTGTAATCAATTAGATATTTCTCTCATTTAGTCCTACTTATTCTATTTTTATCAATGTAATTTTTGAAACCGTAGGGTTACCCCTTCTTGGGATAACCTTGGAATAGGTTGACCCAAGTCAACATATTTTGGAATAGTTTGACATGTTCTAGAATAGATCAAACCAAGTTGACTTGTTCCATGACCCAAACTAACCTTCTCCCTAGGGATTTCAAGTCTTGGGGAAAATTTTATCTTACAGATTCCAAATTGAAAATTGTGTGACCTCGATGGCTTGTTTTGTTAATTTTACCAAAAAAATTAGAATAAAAGGAAGCTTGGGAACCTCATTTTTATATCCATACACATGTGAGGAAAGTCAAGCTACCGGATTTTTTAAGGCATTTCAATCATTCAAGATTCAATGATCCTTTGTGAGCATTTCCTCTTCAAGATCTAAAATTTTGTTGCTCATTAAGGGAAGATATATACATTATGAAATTCATAATCTTCTTATTCATTTATGCACATTTAAATTCATAACACTGTGATGTGATTTTGGTAGATATATGTCATTTGTGGACATTTCCTATATCCTTTTTTAGAAATTCAACATTGAAAAACCATTGCAAAATCCATATTGACAAGGATTTAGTCAAGCAAGGTGAATATTTACATTTGTACTACTTTCTTTCATACTTTAAATTACATTTTATTTTAAGGTTGATTCCTTAATCGAGGGCTTGACCAAGGAAATCTCTCCCCCAACAAACAAAACCACTTTTTCCTATGTGTAGGAGTAGAATATCCAAATTGTGATTACATATCCAAAAAAATACTCATTGAAACATTTACAAATAAGTTAGGTTGATTTTTCTATAGTGTCCCAAGAACATTTCCATCTTCCAATAAATTTTTTAAACATTTTATTACCAATTTTACCTATTCTGAGAGATCTAAGAAAAACTATGGTTTTATGGGTATTCTATCATGATCGTAGATACGCAGTCGGAAGTTCAATCAAAATTTTAGATCTACGATTTTGGAAGTAAAAATTTATATTCCCTTGCACATTTCAATATAATTTCTTCATCCTTTCTTTCATCTCTTAGCATATGCCTATATTCATATTTTAATTGGGTTGACTATATGTATTTAGCACCTAGATCTATCTTACACTTATCTTTAAATTAATTAGTTCAATTTCACATTTACATTGCACTTCTTAAATCAATTTACATTGGATAAAAGATATCTTCTTTGCATACTTTCTTGATATGATTTATGTTTATTATTGGCATCCCTATTGGTATGAAATTGTACTAAGAGGGGTGGAGGTGAATCAATACAATACATAAACTACTAATTCAAACCACCAGTCAAACTTTTCTATCAAAACATTAACCAAATAAATGTTGTAATAAATAAACTTATATTTCCTATCAATCACAACATGTAACATCCAACTAGGGAACCAAAAGGAAATTAACCTATAATGATGATAAGTTTCGTAAATAATTTTTTTAAAGACTAAAACATAGAAGAGATAGTTTTGTGAAAGAAATAACTCAAATACACATCTCATACATACATAAGCAAAGCAATAATAGTTACATTTCTCAAGGGTTCCTTAACTTTGAATCACATATATATGATTTTTTAAGCTAAGTTAGATAATTAAACTATTCTAGAACATAGGAATAACCACATGTGCAAAATATCACAAAAGAATATACAAGTACAAAAGGTGCATACTCATCCACTACATATGTCGCATAGTATGAAATGCTAAAAGAATATACATCATAATAAGATACATCATCCCATAGGATCTCAAAAATTGAAGTATAATCATGAACATAAAACATAATCATCAAGTAGAAAGAATAGAACAACTGCATCAATGGTATATCCAACATCAATGTCCAATTGTCATATCTCAATGGCAAAGAATCACTATCTCCTGACGTCATGGAACCTAAGTGGCCCTGCTCCCACCATGTTGAGTAGATAATCTCAAGTCCCAAATGGATAGAAATCCAAAATTCACAACAAGAATCAAAATCTCAAGATCCTAAAAGAAATCTATCTCAGAGATACTAAGTACACAAGGCAAAATCTAATCCTAAAGGCAACAAGACACATATGAACCTAATATGCATATGGGAAAGTGTCATCATATGAGTCAACTCTAAGGTTACCCTAGGAGTCTCTCAAGACCCCATCCCCCTAATGACTCTATGTGGCATCAATATCCTTTCATATAGAGAAGGAATACTAATGAAGAAAGGTCACAACCAAGGATCCTCTCTGCTCCCACCCTATTTTGTACTAGCAGTTCTCAAGGCATTGGTGAGACGTCACTAACATCTTGTTAATTCTTATTAACCCTATTAGTAAGAATATTATCATGTATTAATTAAAACTTACAATGAATTACCAATCAGCCTCTTTAGGGCTCTAACCCCCATTGCAACCCACTTCCCAACATACACATACATAAACTATCCTAATCTCATAAACATGCATCTCATAAAAGTCATCATAAGAACATCAATTATTTATGAGCAATTGGAATCACAAAAGAATCATAAATAAAAACCTCATGGATTACATCCAAAGTATCACAGTGCATGATTTTATATAAAAGACATGCTCTCATCATAGAAATATATAACAGGTGAACAAAATCAAACTTGATAGAAGTTATAGGACCACAAAACTCCCCACCTCTGGTAAATGGACCTATTTGGCCATACTAAGAGATTTTTTCCCAAAATTCCATCATCAAATAGAATACAGTATCATGAAAGAGTATTTAAAATACATGTATTTATTCAACCATGTAATATCCCATAATAATATTCTAAGTTTGATTTGAGCAAAGTTCAACTTTCCATCTATAAAAGTTTTCAAGTTGATAAAAGTCTAAGTCTAGTTTAATTAGCAAATGAGTTTCATCTCCATAGTTTAAAATCCAACAATTTCCAAATAAACTAGGTGTTTGACTGAGCGTATTATGGTTTCTCCAAAGGATGGTAATTATTCAACCCTAGTCACTATATCATTTATTTATTAAAAAATGACACATTTTTATGATACCTTAAATTTAACTATAACACAACTTAATAGAGTTCATATTTAAAATATTTAATAACTGCAATTATCAAATAATTTAAATCTAATACTTTTAAATAATAATTAAAATTTAATTTAAAAAAATCCAAAATAATCTATTAATTAGTGTTTAAAAACTTTTTCTTTAATCAACATAATTCATAAAATTTATATATTAGAATAAAATAAAAATAAACACATTTTTTTAAAGAAACAAAAGTTTTTTTTAAAAATTAATACAAATCTCGTAATCATGGGATAGTTGCCTTGGGTAACCACACTTGCCTTAGACAAAATGTGGGTTTCCTTTGGCAGTCACTCGTGGCACAAGATCAAACACATGGAAAGGAGGAGAGAAGGGAGTTGAGGGTGGTGGCCCCCACCCCCACCAATATTATATTTTATTTTAAATCATTTAAACAAACCTCCCTCCCCATAACAAAACCATTACGCACAATTTCCCAGAAATGGGTATAAAATAAAATAGTTAGCACAATAAATTTATTAGTGTGGTAAAATATTTCATATATATATATATATATATATATATATATATATATATATATATATATATATATATATATATATATATATATATATATATATATATATATAATTTTATTTTTAATTAATTAATTAATTTATTTAACATAATTTATTTACAAATTTGATACAGAGACATTTCAAGCAATTAGATTTTTGTTAAAATCAAATTTGATTAATTCTCTTTTTTTTTTCCCAAAACCCTAGCGAAAGAATTGTTATTATATTTGACCTTTTCTATTGGGGTTTCAATCTCTATCTTTTTCATAGATGTTTTCATATCAAGAATAATCAATATTTCCAATGAGGGTTTTCCAATTCTTCTACTAGATTATGGAAATAGAATAACATAAATCTTCACGTATTTGTCACAATAATTTCTCTTTCTCACAAGCACGAAGAAGACAAAAAATTTTAAGAGATTTTCTAAAATGAATTCTACAAACCCTACCTCAATCTAATGCTATCAATCTAGTGAGTCCCTGTGCTCATGAAAATTCTTGTCTCCAAAAGCCCCCAGAGAAATTTTTGCTTATCAATTCTTCAATTGCTCCTCCAAACCTTTCTATGGAGAAATGAGCTACAATCCCTTATTAAAAGACCTCTAACCCTAGTTAGGTTTTTTGTTTCCCCAAATGGCCTCTCACTTTATTAATTTATTTTTATTTTATTTTTATTAAATATTTCATGCACAGTTAGTGTCTTTTTTTAAAAAAATCTCCTTATTTTAATTTAGCAGGCTACTTTTAGATAATATTATTTTTATTTTTATTCTAAATAATATTTTATTTTTATTATTTTTAAAAAAAAAAAATAATAATATCAAATTAAATAATTGCAGTTATGCCAAGTTAACTTAGCAATTTGTAAATTTAATTACTTTTAATTTTAACGCTTTTATTTAAGTAATCCTCGATTAATTAAATAAAAATAATGTTTTCCTTTCTAAAGTTTTCCATTAAAATTATTAATCTAATAAATTCCCTTGGTTGACTAATTACACTTAAATCCATGAGGTAGAACACATACTCAAAAGAAAACCCGACAAACAAGCAGCATAAAAATAAAACTCAAGGCTTAAGTCATCGAATTCACGTCACCTTGATGAATTTAGAAAGGTAGAGAGATTAGATACTTGTCCTTTACTGTAGGAAAAAATGGCCCAAGGTTGGTATTTGGACTTGAAAACTATCTCTCCTCTTTTACCATTGAGATATTAAGATAGAGCATGCTCATCTTGGCAATTTGGGAAAGTCAATGTCTGGTACTTGCAACCTACATAAAAGCTGAGCATACACACACACACACACACACACACACACACACACAAAACAAGCAATGGTAGGGAATGGTGCATCGTGTAGATCCTGACTAGAAGGTGATTATGACTTCCTCCCTCAACCACATCAGTAATGACAAACAGAATAATATAATAGACATGTGCACCATACACATGCAAGTATGGGGTAAGTATCCATAATCCATATAAACATCATCATGAATCTTATTGTGATTGTTATATCAAAGCATCTAAAAATCATCACATGAATAGTCACGAATCACAGTAACACTTGAAATATCTCAAGTATGAAGTATCTCATCAAATATATAAGAAAATCATAAAGATAATATCAATCAACCAAGTAACCAAGTACCAATACATCAAATAACATTTAAAAAAAATTGTACAAAAAGTGATTGACAATATAAATGAAAGAAAAATGTGGTAGGCACTAAATCCTCTCCCCCCCCCCCAAAAAAAAGGCTTTCTCTTGGAAGCTTAAAAACAAGTAAGCATATAAATCTCCTAATCTAGTTCCATCCTCCCAAGTAGTCAATGCCCCATCAGTAGGTTCCCATTGGACCCTCTTGTGGGTCAAATCCCATTGTTATAGTATATACATGGGCTCCAAAGCCAGTTGCCCATCTTCAACCTTTAACACATTCCAATCAAGAACATGTACCACATCAAGGGTATATTGCCTAAGTATATAAATATGGAAAACATCATGAATACGAGTCAAGTTGGGTGATAATGCAAGATGATAAGTAACTAGATATATCCTCTCAAGAATATCAAATGGACCCATTAACTGAGTGTTGGAAATATGAGAGAAGTAATTAAGAGGGGACGGGTGAATCAATTACCACAAAAATAAATCCCATATCCATTAGATGTCAATACAGATCAAAACTTGATTTAAACTATATTCTATTGTTACTTGGCAAACACACAAGCACTCGGTTTACACAAGCAAATGTTGTAACTCAGTAAACATTGAAATAACTTAGCAAATGCTTATCATGAAAATCTTAAGATATTATTTGTGATTAATCTAATTTTAATTTAATTGCATACACATGAAATAAATATCATGAACAAAATAGATATCAAGATTTATCATGGAAACCCAATTTGGGAAAAACCACAATTGCAACTAGTTACATATTTTTACTCTTCTGAAGTGAACCCTATTAGGAGCCAACCCTGTTAAAGGTTACAAAACACACTATTAGGTGTGACCCTGTTAGAGGATTTAATCACCAAGTTAGGAGTGCCATTTTTGGAGGTCTTTAGACAATTCAATCTAGAAATGCCACCTTGTTAGAGGATTTACAAATAGTTGTTAAGCCAACTCGGTTAAGAGATTTAGATCACTGCTACAATGGTTAGAGAGTAACAATGAGATGAAATAATTTTTGATGCAATTGAATTGTTGATTATAGATCTCAATTATGGCTTGTATACTTGATCCTTCTTGATTGAATGTATCTTTATTGCTCAACAAGGATATTATGCTTATCCTTCTAATCCGCTTCCTCTAAGCATCATCAAATCTTCTATTATGTTCCACCACACATTCAATTCTCAACTTGACTTTATATTTATATCTCACACATTGTCCAGTTGGCTTGAATACAACTTAGAATAGTTAATACTCATCTTCTCAATTAGCTAGAACCAACAAACAATTCAATTGAACTCAATATCCTAGAATAGGAAAATCCTTCGTTAGCTGACCCTACTCGATAGATACTAACACAAAAATGAATTTCATGTGTCACCAAGTGAACTCAATTAACACTAAATATTCACATATTTCCTTTGGTAACCAAGTGAGCTTGGTTAACACTAGTTCCATCCAACATTTCCTTCATTAATTGAGTGAGCTTGGTTAACACTCAACTTCTATAAACTTTCCTTTGTCATCCGAGTGAACTCAGTAGATATTGTCTTCTGAACTAGGCAAACTCTAGAATGCTCGATAGACATAGGAAACTATTTTCAATGCTAGAGTGAGCTTGGTATACACTAACTAGCAATGATATGACATTTTGGGTAACATCAAAGACAATACACAATTAATTAGTTATTTCCAATAATATCCCTCTTTGGCATTAATGGCAACACAACATGTCATAATGTAATGAAATTTTAAAGAAAGAATATACTAAGGAATGTATCCTTAGTTTCACTCTAATTCTCATCCATGAGAACTCTGTCTATCTATGTGAACTCCCTCTACCTTTTTTTTTTCCCTCTATTAGAAAAAATTTGTCTTCAACATCTTCTTCTAATAGAAAACTTCCCTTCTTTGATATTAGACCAAGTTCATTCTTTCTCTTTGACATCTCTTTCTCTTTTGCTTTATAAATTTATGTGATAGTAAACTTCTCCCTCTTTGACATCTCATGCCAAAGACAATATTCAGTAAATAATCAATGAACCAGTTCATCTACAATGTGCCCTTGTCAATATTGCATTAACTGACTGATCTTCAACATGCTTTGGTTTATGCATCACTAAACTTTATTTAGTGAGCTTCAAATAGGGGAATGACCCCCAACTTACCTCTTAGATACAAAAATGCATCCTTAGGTAATGGCTTAGTGAATATATCTACAATTTTCTCTCTAGTATTCACATATTCCAATCTTACCTCTTTATCATGTACCAATTCTTGTAAGAAATGATATTTTATAGCACTGTGCTTGGTTTTGGTATGCATCACATGATTCTATGATATATTAATTGCACTAGTGTTATCATAGAAGATAACCACTGGATCCTTGATTTATATCTTCATACCTACCAACAATTTTTTGAACCAAATAATATCTGAACAATTATCTACTACTACCACATATTTTGCCTCTGTTGTGGACTAAGAAATACAATTCTTCTTCTTGCTTGTCCAAGACACTAGTCGTTTACCAAGAAATAATGCTCTACCATTGGTTCTCTTGCTATCATCAACACTTCCAGCCCAATCAGCATCTTTGAATGCTTTCAAATCCAAATTGCCTCTTTTTTTGTACCATAAACCATATTTTTCAATACCATTTAGATACCTTATGATTCTCTTGATTGTCATCATGTGATTTTCTTTGGGATTTTCTAAGAATCTTTCCACCATACCAACTACTAATGAAATATCGGGCCTTTTGTGCACTACATATTGCAATTTTCCAACCATTGATCTATATGTGATCTGATCTACATCTTTTGAATCATCATTTTTGAAAATCTTATATCTAGTAGACATAGGTGTTCCAATTGGTCTTGAATCTTCCATTCCAAACTTCTTTAGCATCTCCTTGATATATTTGGATTGAGTAATGTAGATACCATCTTTCTTCTACTAATCTACAATCAAATAAAAAATTTTATCTCTCCAAATATAGACATCTCAGATTCTTTACTCATCTCTGCTGAAATTGCTTTGCATAAGTCATCATTTCCTATAAATAAAGTTTCATCCACAAAGGTTTTTGCCAACACAATCTTCTTGTCTGGTCCTTCTTTGATATGTAGACTATTGTTATAATTTGTTCTTGGAAAACCAATCTTTATCAAGTAGTTATGAAGTCTTTCATACCAAGCTCTAGGAGCTTTCTTGAGACCATACAATTCTTTGTGTAATTTGCAGACCATATCTCTTTTGGTAAGATCTACATAACCTTCAAGTTGTTCTATGTAGACTTGCTCATCAAGAATTTCATTCAAGAATGCATATTTACATCCATTTGATAAACTTTAAATCCTCTGTGTGTTGCATATGCTAGAAAAGTTTTAACACCTTCTAATCTTGCAACAAGAGAAACAGTTTTACCATAATCAATACCTTCTTCTTGAGAATAACCTTTACATAGTAACCTTTCTTTGTTTCTGGAAACTTCTCCATCTTCATTTAGCTTAGTTTTGAATACTCACTTTTTTCTAGTTACATTTTAATCCTTAGGTCTTGGAACAAGAGTCCAAGTCTTATTCTTCTCTATTTCTTCTATTTCTTCATTCATAGCTTCAATCCAACTTTCATTTTCCAAAGCATCTTTAACATTTCTAGGTTCAAATTCAGCAAGCAAACATGTACATTTCAATTTGTTTCTTGTCATTGTTCAATATGACTTTTTTCCAATGATCTAATTAGGTGCATGGTGCCTTTTGACATATCTTTCTAACACATGTACTTTGGATTTGGATTTTTTCCCACTAACCTCTTCATGATCTTCTATATCAAGCTCGGGTCACACTATCTATGACTCGGGTCCATTAGACTCAATTTACTTTGGCAGTAGCTTAGTAGCTTCTAGCTATGACTTGGGACCTTCAAAATGTGACTCGAGTTGCAATGGATGTAACTTAGTAGCTTTTGGAGATTTTGGGGACTCAAGAGGTGAAGCCTCCTGACTTCCAAATAGATCTGGCAATGTATCAGGCTCATAATAAAAAAATCTTTTGTAATCCTCAGGTTCTTTGTTTCTCTCTTCTTCATTCTTTTTTGAAAACTCATCAATTCTCACATATGCACCTTCTATGATCTTATGAGTAGAAAAATTCAAACATTTGTATGTTTTACTTCTGCAGGAGTATCCTAGGAATATGCCTTCATCACCTTTTACATCAAATTTACCTTTCCTAGATTCCTTCAAGATATAACATTTGCTACCAAATAATTTCAAGTAACTTACATTAGGTTTGAAGCCATACCATAGTTCATAAAGTGTTTGATTTGAATATTTCTTCAACTATACTATGTTCAAGGTATGTACTACAGTACTGATAGCTTCCTTCTGGTATTTGATTGCAACATTCTTTTATATCATCAATGTTCTTGCACAATCCAAGATGGATCTGTTCCTTCTTTCTACTATACCATTTTTCTGAGGTGTACCAGGGGTTGATACATATCTCTTAATTTATTTTTCAATGTAGAACTCATTGAATTCATTGAAAATGAATTCATCACCTTTGTCTGGTCTCAAACATTTTAGTTTCTTTCCAGCTTCTTTTTCTACTCTCTCCAAAAGCTTTCATTTTTTCTTTTACATACATTGCAATCATCATTCTAGAGTAATCATCAACAAATAAAATAAAATACTTATCTCCATTGTAACCCTCTATTCCAATAGGTCCACATAAGTCTATATGAACTAGCTCTAAGACTTCTTCTAAATGATAATCCTTGTTTTCAAAACTTGTCTTTCCCATCTTACCAATTTGACAATTTTTGCATAGACCCATTTCAGCTTTCCTCGGGCTAGGAATACCTCTTACTCTTTTCTTCTTTCTTATCTTGATTAGATTATCAAAGTTTACATGACTTAATCTTTTGTGACATAACCATCTTTCTTGTACTTGATCAATAAAACATGAACTTTCACTAAGATCTAGATAGAATAGATTACCTTAACCAGATTTCCTTTTCTATCTAGCAATTTGACCTTCCCATCCATAAATTCTACCTTGAATCCAATGTTATTCAACTCTACCACACTCAGTAGATTATGCATTAGTCCTTCAACCTTGTAAGCATTGTCACATTTAAGTTCATTGGTTAGTGAGATACAACCTTTTTCCTAAATTCAACAAGGTTCATTATTTCCAAATCTCACACTACCACCATCATAATATTCCATGTGTTCAAACTTTGTCTTATCACCAGTCATATGATGTTAGCAGCCAATATCAATAATCTATGTATCATTTTGCTAACATGAGAGATAAGTTTCAATTTATCTCCCTCATCATTAGATTCATCTTTTACAACAATATATACCATTTCATCATCTTCACTGATATCTAAATCTTTAGCTATGAAACAAGATTTCTTACCTTTCTCCTTGTCATCTTTGTAGTTTTTGAAATCTTTGAAATCCTTCTTGCCTTTGAACTCAATGTGCTTCTTTTCATCCTTGTCTTCTCTATTTGGGCACCTTGCAGCAATGTGTCCAACTTCTTCACAAGAGAAACAAATTAAAGGAATTTTACCTTTATATTGTCCTTTACCTTTGGGATACCTTCTTGTAAGAAATGCTTCAATGGCATCAAGATCACTATTAGAACTATCTTCTTCTTCACTTTTAGATTGTTTTCTTTTAGGCTTTTTTGGCCTTCTTCTTGAGTGATACCATTACCTCAAATGTAGACTCAAGATAGCTAGAACTAGGTGTTGGATACAATTAATTAATTGTGTGTTCTCTTTGATGTTACACAAATTTCATATCATTATCAGTCAGTGCATACTGAAGTCACTCGAGCATTGAAGATAGGTCTCTGTGTCTACCAAGCATTCTTGTGATTGCCTAGTTCAGAAGGTAGTGTCTACCGAGTTCACTCGAGCACTAAACAAAATTCTATAGAAGATGAGTGTTAACAGAGCTCACTTAGTTAATGAAGAAAAAGTTGGATGGAACCAGTGTTAACCAAGCTCACTTGATTACCAAAGTATCTTTGCAAGATTGTAGTATTAACTGAGCTTCTGTTGGTTAACACAGGAAATCATTTCGAAGTTAGTGTCTACCGAGTTGGATTGGCTAACAAAAGATTTTCTTATTTTGGTATACTAAGTTTAATTGATTTATCTATTGGTTATAGCTAACCGAGGAGATGAATATTAATTATTCAAAGTTCTATATGAGTTGACTTGACAATATGAATGATATAAGTCTAAGGTCAAGTTGAGAATTTAAAAGTGTGGAAGAATGTGAATGCATGGATGATTTTGAAGATCTAATGATGCATTAAAGTAGCGAATCAGAAGAATAAGAAGAATATCATTGTGAAGTGGAAAAGATATATTCAATCAGGAAGGATCAAGTAAAGCCAGAATTGAGATTTGTAATCAGCAATTCAATTTCATTCACATTAGGGTTGGCTCCTAATAGGGCTCACTTCAGAAGAGTGAAAATAGTAACTAGTTACAATTGGTATTTTTTCCCAAATTGGGTTTCCACGTTAATTCCTAGTGTCAAATGTGTTCATTTATGTGTTTTCAACTAAGTTAAGATAATGGTAATCACAGATAAAATTTAAAGATTTTCATAATTAGTATTTACTAAGTTATAGCATTTTATGTGTGTTTACCGAGCATCAACAGTATTCAGTTTTCAAAGTTTATTTTGTACTGACATCTAAAGGGATCTGAGATTTATTTTAGTAATAACTAATTCACCCCCCCCCCCCCCCCCCTCAATTACTCATCTTATATTTCCAAAAATTGGTATTAGAGGTTTTGGTACTTGTAGAGAAGGTTTCAAGGACCTTAGCTAAAGATCAGGATGTCTTATAAAATAGAGATTCTCAAGCTAAATAGAAACAACTTTGTAGCATGGCAAGGACACATGAGGTTACATTTGGCTACTACCAATGATTCAAGTTGAAAATATCTTGATACTAAATACAAGACTCCCACTAGAACATTATCAGTTGAAGATATTGCTAAAAAGAAGAATCATAACATCATGATGATTGATATTGCATGTGCTCTAAGTTATGTTGAATTTGATGAAGTTAAAGACTATGAAATAGCTCATGAGATGTGGACCAAACTAAAATACATATATGGAGGAGATGAAAATTTAAGAAGAGCTAAGGCTAAATGTCTTAGAGGTCATTTTGATCAAATGAAAATGAGAGAAGATAAGAACATTGCAAAATATGTGGAAAGAATCAAAGCAAGTGTAAGTGCAATCAAAGCATTTGGAGGAGACATTGAAGAGAAAATAGTTTTAGGCAAGGTACTTAGAACTCTTCTTCCTATCTATGCAATTAGATTGTCTACTATTCAAGAGATGATATGTGATCCAAATAATACAATATCTTTGGATGCTCTAGTTGGAAAATTGATAGCTTTTGAGTTAGATAACTTTGATAACTATGTTCCTAGTTCAAAGGTTATTGAGTCTACATTTGAAGCTAAACTCTAACTCAAGAAAAAAATAAGAAATCAAAGTCCAATCAATCAAAAAGTGAGGAAGAAGAAGCATAAGAGATCTTAGACAATGATCTTGAAGTTTTTGAAGCCCTACTTGCAAGAAAGTACTCCAAAGGCAAAGGAAAGTACAAAGGTAAAGTTCTTCTGATCTTCTTTTCTTGTGAAGAAATTTGTCACATTGTTGCAAGGTGTCCAAATAGAGAAAAAAAATATGAAAAGAAAAGAAATAAGCACAAAGGCAAGAAGGATTCCAAGAACCACAAGATCTACAAGAAAAAAGGTAAGAAATCTTGTTTTATAGCTAAAGATTCATATAACAGTGAAGATGAAATGGTATATATTTTTATAAAAGATGAATCTGATGATGAAAGAGATAAGATGGTACTTATCTCTCATGTTAGAAAAAGTTATATATAGATTATTGATAGTGGTTGTTTACATCATATGACTAGAGACAAAACAAAATTTGAGCAAATGGAATATTATGATGGAGGTAGTGTGAGATTTGGAAACAATGAACCTTGTAACATAAAAAGAAAAGGATGTATTTCATTGACTAAAGAACTTGTATGTGACAATTCTTATTGGGTTGAAGAACTAAAGCATAATCTACTGAGTTTGCCATAGTTGAATAACATTGGATTCAAGGTAGAATTCATGAATGGAAAGGCCAAACTACTAGAAGGAAAAGGAAATCCAGTTGGATCTAGCAAGAAAACAAAAGGTAATCTATTTTATCTTGATCTTAGTGAATGTTCATGTTTTATTGCTCAAGTAGAAGAAAGTTGATTATGGCACAAAAAACTATGTCATGTAAACTTTGATAATCTAGTTAAGATAAGAAAACATAGAAGAGTAAGAGGTATTCCTAGTTTGAAGAAACCTGATATGGGTTTATACAAGAATTGCCACATTGGTAAGATGGGAAAGACTAGTTTCAAAAGAAAAAACTATTAGTCAGAAGAAGTCTTAGAAATCATTCACATAGACTTATGTGGACCTATTGGAATAGAAATTTATAGTGGAGAAAAAATTTTCATTCTGTTTGTTGATGACTATTCTAAAATGATGACTGTAATGTATCTAAAAGAATAATTACAAACTTTTCAAAAATTCAAATGGTATCTGGCAAGAGTAGAAAAAAAAACTAGAAAGAGATCGAAATCTTTAAGATCAAATAGAGGTGGTGAATTCATCTCCAATGAATTCAATAATTTTTGCATTGAAAGAGGGATCAAAAGACAAGTATCAGCCCTTGGTACTCCATAGTAGAATGGTATAGCTAAAATAAGAAATAGATCCATCATGGATTGTGCAAGAATATTGATGATAGAAAAGAATATTATAATCAAATACTAGAAGGAAACTATTAGGACTACAGTTCATACCTTGAATAGAGTTAAATTGAAGAAAGACTCAAATCAAACTCCTTATGAACTATGATATGGCTACAAACCTAATGTAAGTTACTTGAAAGTATTTGGTTGCAAATGTCATATTTTGAAAGAATCTAGAAAAGGAAAATTTGATGTAAGAGGTGATGAAGGCATATTCCTAGGATACTCCTACAGAAGTAAACTATACAAATGTTTAAATCTATCCACTCATAAAATCATAGAAACTGAACATGTGAGAATTGATGAGTTTACAAAAAAGAGTGAAGAACAAAGCTATAAAGAGCTAGAGAATTACAGAAGATTTGTTTACTATGAACCTGATACCCTACCAAACCTATCTGAAAGAAATGAGACTTCATCTCCTGAGTCCCCAAAATCTCCAACAGTTACCGAGTTGCAAACAATGCAACCCGAGTCATAGTCTAAAGGACCTGAGTCACAGTCAGAGGCTACTAAGCTAGTTCAAACTGAGTCTGATAGAATCCAGTCATAGATAGTAGGACCCGAGCTTGATACTAAAGTTCATGATGATATCAGTGGAACTCATTCCAAATGCAAAGAACCTATGTTAGAAAGATATGTCAAAAGGCATCATGCACCTAATCAAATCATTAGAGACAAATCTAATGGAACAATGACAAGAAAAAAATTAAAAGGTACATGTTTACTTGTTGAATTTGAACCAATAATTGTTAAAGATGCTCTAGATAATGAAATTTGGGTTGAATTAATGAATAAAGAAATAGAACGAATAGAGAAGAACAAAACTTGGACTCTTGTTCCTAGACCCAAGGATAAAAATGTAATTGGCACAAAGTGGGTGTTCAGAAATAAGCTAAATGAAGATGGAAAAGTTTCCAGCAAGAAAGAAAGACTGGTATGTAAAGCTATTCTCAAGAAGAAGGTATTGATTACGATTAAGTGTTTTCTCTTGTTTCAAGATTACAAGGTGTTAGAACTTTACTAGTATATGCAGTACATAGAAGATTTAAGGTGTATTAAATGGATGTTAAATCTACATTCTTGAATGGAATTCTTGATGAGGAAGTGTACATTGAGCAACCAAAAGGTTTTGTATACCCTAGAAAAAGAGACATGGTTTTCAAATTACAAAAAGCATTATATGGTCTCAAGAAAGCTCCCAAAGCTTAGTATAAAAGACTTTATAATTACTTGATACATATTGGCTTTCAAAGAACAAATGATAACAATAGCCTGTATATCAAAGAAGGACCAAACAAGAAGATTGTGTTGGTAGAAATATTTATTGATGATACTTTATTCATAGGAAATTATGACTTGTGCAAAGCATTTTCAAAAGAAATGAGTAAAGAATTTGAAATGTCCATGTTTGGTGAGATAAAAAAAATTGTTGGGTTGTAGATATAGCAGAACAAAAAAGGTATCTACATCACTCAATCTAAATATATCAAGGATGTACCAAAGAAGTTTGGAATGGAAGATTCAAGAATAGTTGGAAACCCTATGTCTACTGGACATAAACTTTCCAAAAATGATGATTCCAAAGAAGTAGATCAGACCACATATAGATCAATGATTGGAAAATTGTAGTTCATAGTGAATACAAGGCTTGATATTGCATTAGTAGTTGGTATGGTAGCGAGATTCTCAACAAATTCTAGAGAAAATCACATGATGGAAATCAAAAGAATCATAAGATATCTAAAAGGTAATAAAGATTATGGCTTATGGTATAAACTTGAAGGAAATCTAGACTTAAAGGTGTTCATTGATGTTGATTGGGCAGGAAGTCTTGATGATAGAAAAAGCATTAATGGTGGAGCATTCTTTCTTGGTAAAAGACTAGTGTCTTGGATAAAAAAGAAAGAAAATTGCATCTCTCAATCCATAGCAAAAGCAGAATATGTGGCAGTAGTAGTTAATTGTTCTAACATTTTTTGGTTCAAACAACTATTGGAAGGAATAAAGATAGAGATTAGAGATCCAGTAGTCATATGATAACACCACTGCAATCAATATATCAAAAAATTTGATGATGCATAACAAAAAAAACACATTGCTATAAAATATCACTTCTTAAGAGGACTGGTGTAGGATAAAGAAGTCAAATTAGAATGTGTAAATACAAAAGAATAGATTACAGACATATTCACCAAGCCATTACATAAGGATGCATTTTATGTATCTAAGAGGTAAGCTAGGGGTCATTTCCCTATCTGAAGCTCACTAAATGAAGTTTAGTGATGCATCAACCAGAATCTATTAAAGATCAATCAGTTGGTACAAAATTCACAAAGGGCATATTGCAAATGAATTAGTACTTAAGGTACATTGATACCAACAAAAATTTTGTCTTTGGCATGTGCTGTCAAAAAGGGAGAAGTTTACTATCATATCTCATAGAATTTTTCAGTTATTACAAAGAGAAGAAGTTTTTCTATAAGAGAGAGAAGCATGTTATAATAGATATGTCCAAAAAGAAAAAAAGAACTTGGTAGAATGTGTTTCAGATAGAGGGAGAAACTAGTTAAAGAAAGAGCTCATGCTAATAGAGGGAGTTCATCATAATGAAACTAAGGATATGTTTCTTACTTTATTCCTTGTTCCAAAATTTCATTGTGTTATGACATGTTGTGTTGCCATCAATGTTAACGAGGGAGATTGTTGGATACAATTAATTAATTTTGCATTGTCTTTAATGTTACACAAATTTTATATCATTATCAATCAGTGCATGTTGAGCTCACTCAGGAAATGAAGACAATTTTATGTGTCTACTGAGCATTCTTGTGTTTTCCTAGTTTAGAAGGCAGTGTCTACCGAGTTCACTCAGATGTTGAAGGAAAGTCTACAAAAGATGAGTGTTAACCAAGCTCACTCAATTAACAAAGAAAAAGTTGGATGGAACTAGTGTTAACCAAGCTCACTAGTTACCAAAGGATATTTGCAAGATTGTAGTGTTAACTGAGCTTCTATTGGTTAACACAGAAAATTGTTTATGAGTTAGTGTCTACCGAGTTGTGTCAGCTAACGAAGGATTTTCTTATTTTGGCATATTAAGTTTAATTTATTTATCTATTGGTTTTAGCCAAATAAGGAGATGATATTAATTATTCTAAGTTGTATATGAGTCAACTTAACAATATGAATGATATAAGTATAAGGTCAAGTTGAGAATTTGAAAGTGTGGAAGAATGTGAGTGCATGGATTATTGTGAAGATCTAATGATGTAGTAAAGTAGCAAATCAAAAGGATAAGCAGAATGTCATTGTGAAGAAAAAAAGATATATTCGATTAGGAAGGATCAATTAAAGCCAGAATTAAGATCTGTAATCAACAATTTAGTTGCATTCAAATTAGGGTTGGCTCCTAACAGGGCTCACTTTAGAAGAGTGAAAACAATGACTAGTTGCAATTGGTGGTTTTTCCCAAATTGGGTTTCCACTTTAAATCTTGTTGTCAAATGTGTTCATTTATGTGTTTGCAACTAAGTTAAGATAATGGTAATCATAGATAACATTTAAAGATTTTCATAATCAATATTTACCAAGTTACAACATTTTATGTGTGTTTATCAATCATCAATAGTATTCAATTTTCAGAGTTTATTGTGTAATAACATCTAAAGGGATCTGGGATTTATTTTAGTAGTAATTGATTCACCTCTCCCCTCTTAGTTACTCCTTTTATATTTCCAACACTAGGAATATAATTATCATAGTTATCTAGTTCAAATGTTGTCAACCTTCCAACTAGTGCATCCAAAGTTATCTTTTTATTTAGATCACACCTTATTTCTTGAATAGAAGACACTTTGATTGCATAGATAGGAAGAAGGGCTCTAACTACCTTTCTTACCACTATTACATCATCAATTGTTCCTCTAGAGTCTTTTATAGCATTGAGATTGGATTTGATTCTATCAACATATTTTGCAATGTTTTTATCCTCTCTCATTTTCATTTGATCAAACTGAGCTCTCAAGCTTTCTTCCTTGGCTCTTTTTATATTATCATCTCCTCCATAGATGTCCTTCTGTTTGGTCCACATTCCATGAGCAATAGCACATCCTTTGACATCATCAAATTCAGCATAGTTAAGAGCTAATGATATGTCAATCATCATGATATTATATTTTTCTTTTTAGTAATTTCTTCAACAAACATTGTACTTATAGGAGTTGTGTAACTAGTGTTTAAGAATTTCAAACATGAATCATTGATGGTTTCTAGATGCAACTTCATAATTTCTTGTCATGTTTTAAATTGTCTCTATTCAACTTGGGAATCTCTCTTCTATAAAACATCCTGATCTTTAGCTTAGGTCCTTGAAACCTTATCTGCAAGCACCAAGAAGCTCTCATACCAATTATTGGAAATATAAGAGGAGTAACTAACAGGGGAGGGGTGAATTAGTTACCACAAATATAAATCTTAGATCCCTTAGATGTCAATACAAATCAAAACTTTATTTAAATTGTATTCTTTTGTTACTCGACAAACATACAATTGCTCAATTTACACAAGCAAATGTTGTAACTCAGTAAATACTGAAATAACTTGACAAATGCTTATTTTGAAAATCTTAAGATATTATCTATGATTAATCTTATTTTAACTTAGTTGCATAGACATAAAATAAATAGCATGAACACAATTGACACCAAGATTTAACATGCAAACCCATTTGGAAAAAACCACCAATTGCAACTACTTACTGATTTTCACTCTTTTGAAGTGAGTCTGGTTAGGAGCCAACCCTATTAAAAGTTACAAGACACACTGTTAGGTGTGACCCTATTAGAGGATTTAATCACCCTATTAGGAGTGACCTTTTTAGAGGTCCTTAGAAAATTTAATATAGAAATGCCACCTTGTTAGAGGATTTACAAATAGCTATTTAGCCAACTCAGCTAAGAGATTTAGATCACTGTTGCAATAGTTAGAGAGTAACAATGAGATGACCTAATTTTTGATGCAACTGAATTGCTGATTAGAGATCTCAATTTTGTCTTGTATACTTGATCCTTCCTGATCGAATGTATCTTTACATCTCAACAAGGATATTGTGTTTATCCTTCTAATTCACTTCCTTTAAGCATCATCAAATCTCCTATTATGTTCCACCACACATTCAATCCTCAACTTGACCTTATATTTATATTGTACACATTGTCAAGTCAAATTGAATACAAATTAGAATAATTAATACTCATATTTTAAGTTGGCTATAACTAACAAACAATTCAATTGAACTCAATATTCCAAAATAAGAAAATCCTTCATTAGCCAACCTTGTTCTATAAATACTAACACAACACAAATTTCCTATGTTAACCAAGTGAACTTGGTCAACACTATATAGTCACAAAGTTTATTTGGTAATCAAGTGAGCTAATTTAACACCAGTTCCATCCAACATTTCCTTCATTAACCGACTGGTCTCGATTAACATCAACTTTTGAAAACTTTCCTTTGTCACCCAACTGAACTTGGTAGATATTGTCTTCTAAACTAGGCAAACTCTGGAATGCTTAGCAGACATAGGAAAGTATCTTCAATACCCAAGTGGGCTTAGCATGCACTTACTGGTAATGATATGAAATTTTTTGTAACATCAATGACAATACACAATTAATCAATTATTTCCAACACTGAGATGTTATCTTTGAACCCTTTTCATAATGGTTCAAACTCTTACACGGATGCACTCTCAAGAATACCTTGTCTCCTAGTGCAAACTATTCTTTTTCTTATGAGAATCTGCATACTTCTTATGTCTATCCTTTGCTATAGACACATGTTCATAGATGCACATTACTTGTTGCTCCATATCTCAAATCATCTCAATACCCAACAGGATGTGATCGACTAGACTATCCCAATTCAAAGGTGTATGACTAGGATGACCATATAAATCCCAAAAAGGTGTCATCCCAGTTGAACTATCTATGATACCCATTGTTATATGGAAACTCATCTAGGTAAAGGTAATCCTCCCAAATATTTTTTCAATCCATGACATACATCCTCAACATATCCTTTAGAACATGATTTACTATCTATGTTTAACCATCTTTCTTCGAGTGAGATGTTGAGCTTAAATTCAATTGTGCTCCAAGATCATGCTGCAATGAAGTCCAAAATGTAATGTAAATACAAGATCCCTATTTGAAATTATCTTTTGGATAATACCATGCAATCTCATGATATTGCACATAAAGAATTTGGCTATTGAAGTTATTGTATAGGATGACTTCATCAATGAAAAGTGTGCCACCTTAGTCAATTGATCAACAATGACCATGATAGAATCATTTTATTAGGGAGTCATAGGTAATCTCACAATGAAGTCTATAGATATAATATTCCACTTCCATGAAGGAATGAGATTATGTTGAAGGAGTCCTACAAGATGCCAGTGTTCTAACTTAACTCTGTGGCACTCAAGACATCTAGCCACAAAATTAGTGATATCATGCTTCATCTTAGACTAATAATACAACCATCACAAGTTTGCATGCATATTCTTGATACCTAGGTGTGTTGAGTAAGGTGCATGATGGTGTTGGAAATGAACAGAGTAACTAAGAGGGGAGAGGTGAATTAGTCGCCACAAAAATAATTCTTTGTCCCTAGATGTCAACTCAAACTCTTTACTGATAACGAAATACTTTATCCAACTTAGTTAAAACTAAGTTCTTATTGTAACTCGGTTAACAAAGCAATCTTATGAATATTAATCAGTTCTAACCTTTAGTAACTTATTTGTAGAAACATAAATCATAAAGAAAATAACATGAACATAGATGACACCAATATTTAATGTGGAAAACCAATTTGGGAAAACCACCATGTAACTAGTTACAATATTTTTCACTCTTCTAAAGTGAGCCATGTTAGGAGCTAACCCTGTGAAAAGTTACAACACATACTATTAAGTATGACCTTGTTAGATGATTTAGTTCACCCAATTAGAAGTGTCCTAGTTAGAGGTCTTCAAACACTTCACCTTTCTAGAGGATTTACAATCTAATTGTAAGAGATTTCTTCATTGCTACAATGGTTAAAAGGTAATAGTAATTTCCCCTGATTTATGAAGCAACTTATTTTGCAGATCCAGATCTCTATTTTGTCTTGACCTCTACATCCTTACTAATTAGAATATTCTTTGTATATTATCTTCCACACTTGCATCTCTTATGTTTTCTTTGATCACATATCCATCTTATTCCATGTCTTACACATTAGAATTTTTTATTACACTTCTTGATCTCTCTTATATATGATAAGCTTTGATAAGTCACCTCTTCAAATAACCATTAAACATCCAAATAGTAATCCTTAATTAGTTAATTAATAAAGAAGTGGAATTCGTTGAAGCTTGGTCAATACTGGGATTGATCACTTGGTTAACACTGGAAGTCCTTTGATGCCCAACTACTCTATTAATATTGATTATGCTTGGTTAATACTAATACCCTTCACTTCCTGATAGCTCAGTTAATACTAAATATTAAATGTCCTTGGTTAATACTAATATTTTTGTAACATCAATGGCAACATATAATTTGAAGAATTATTTCCAACAGATTGGCTTGATATAGGATCAATATATGAAGATCTAGTGGTACATAAATCCTCCTTGACTGACACAAAAGGTCATTTGATTCCAACACATGGCCCAAAAATCTGCCCTCCAAAGGTCTACTTTAGTCATTCTCTACATTCACTTCCTAATACCATGTATCTGTAGGAAGTGTCTGAAGTATACGGCCACTCAAATCAACACTATGATTCAATGCTAAAATCTCATGTCTCCTACAACTCAAAATGTCAACTACCACATTCTCCTTCCCCTAAATGTACTTCACTTCAAAATCATACTTGTACAAAAACTCCATCTAATGCCTCTTCCTAGTAGTTAAATTGGGTTGCATGAAGTCATACTATAAATTTTGATGATTTCTATGAAGCTCAAAATTGTGCCCCAATAAGAAGTATCTCTATCTCACTAAGGCATGTACCACTACAACTAACTCCATATTGTGAGTGAAATAGTTTATCTTGTGATCCTTGAGTTTGTGAGACTCGCATGCAATCACTTGTCCTTCCCACATGAGGATTGCTCCAATCCCTTCTAGGGAAGCATTGATGCATACCATGAAATCACCTATTGGTTTAGGTACTTCTAGAATAGGTGTGCTAGTCAAAACTTCCTTGAGCTTCCAGAAGGCCTCTTTGCACTTTTCCATCTAAAAAAAAATCTTTCTCTTTCTCTAGATGGAAGTGATAGGGTAAGAAATTCTATAAAAGATATGAAGAAATATGTCATAGTACCCAGCCTAACCCATGAAGCTAAAAATATTAGAAACATTGGTGGGTGTAGGACAACCCACTATAGCTTGGATCTTTGTGGGATCTACTAAGATACCATCTCTTGAAATAACATGCCCCAAATACTATACCTCAAACTGGAAGAACTCACACTTTTCCACATTGTTATATAGTTAATTATCTCTTAGAGACTGCAAGACTAACTAAAGATGCTCCTCATGCTCCTCTTGAGATATAGAATAAAATCAATATATCATCCAAGAACATTGGTACAAATTGATCAATGTAAGCACATAATACTCCATACATTAGGCATATTAATACTAAGGAAGCATTCATTAGACCTAATGGAACCAATGTCAACTCATATTGACCATGTTGAGTGTAGAACATTGTCTTAAGGATGTTTGTATCATGAATGCACAACTTATGGTACCTTGACTTAAGATTGATCTTAGAGAACACTTTATCTCCCTTAATCTATTCAAATAAATCACCAATCCTTGGAAAGGGGTATCTATTCTTAATTGTTACTTTTGTCAACTACCTATAGAAAATACACAAGCTTAATGATCCTTCCTTCTTCTTCACAAAGAATATAGGCTCTCTCAGTGGAGAAACACTCAAACTAATACAACCCTAAGGTAGGAATTCCTCTAACTATTATCACAAATCATCCAACTCCTATGTAGTAATCTAGTACAGGGCTTTAGATATGGGCTCTTCTCTTGGAATGAGATCAATACAAAAATCAATGTCCCTCTTGGGTGGTATCCCTAAAATATCACTAAGAGAGACATCAATAAACTCTTGCAATATGGGTTGATCTAAAGTCTTGTGCTTAGATTCCTCTTCCTTGTCTAGTTCATTCACTATAATGAAGAAAACCTAACATCCCTTTTTAATTCTCCTCCTAAGTTACATTGTAGAGATCAATCAAAGGGATATGGGTCTCTAGATGCCTACAATCTTTATTTCCATCCCCTCATCATCCATGCACTTAATAATCTTTCTCAGGTATAGTCAATGTTGGCTTCATGCACTCCTATCCAACCCATACCCAACACCAACTCATAAGATCTAATGGGATTAACTTGAAGGTCTACTATAGTAGTGAATCCTTCTAGGTCTAGCCCACATTGATGTGCTAGAGATTTTGTGGCTACCCTAGCTCCTAAAGCTAGTTCCACTTGCCAACCTATGTCTTGCTTAACCACCTCAAGCTTGCACTTGGCTACTAAAGAAAGTGATATAAAAGATTCTATAGCACCATAAGAAAATAAAATAGAAACAAGAGTACCTCTCATAGCTCTTGTAGTCTCAACAAAAATACCCTAATGATCCACCTAATGGTGGTCCACCACTGCAAAGACTCTATGTGATCTCCCTACATCACCCATTGTAGGCTTAAAAGTTAGAGGTCTCTATCTAAAATACTATGAAGCATGTTGTGGGCATCTGGTTGCTATATTTCCAAACTATCTACATGAGAAACATCATGTACCTCTTCCTAAACCTCTCCTAGCAGAAGGTGCACTAGACTATTGGTGGTTGCCTTTACTAGAAAAAGAGTGAGTACTTTAAGCCAACTAATTGTATTGATTAAGATTATTGTGTTAAGCATTGAGGAAGCTTTGGGAGTTGGAATCATTGTCATTTTTCTTAGCTTACTGAAAAGATAATCTCTGTTGATGTTGTTGTTGATGCCCCTAATTGCCCTTTAAGAAAGGAGGCTTCTTGTTACTGCTTTCACCCTAGTTTTTTGTACCCATGAATCCTAAAGGTGCATTTCTACTAGTAGGTGCCCCCACAAAACCACAATGTCCCAAAGTGATATTCTTCTCTACAAGAATATCCTATTGAATTGCATCCTTAAGGTTCTTAGGATGGAATGCCTTCACACCTCCAATGATACAATTGTTCAATCCCTAAATATAGTATTGTACTATCAATGGTGAATTTTCATTGATCCCTATGTATGGCATGAGCTCAAAAAAATACACTCATAGTCCACCACTATCATTGTATATTGCCTTGAATTTTAAAACTCATCTTCCCTTTACTGGTGCCACTACTCTAGTAAAAAGTGATCATGCAAGTTTTCAAAGAAAAACTCCCATGTAATAGTATTCATGTCCACTCTGAGATTTTTTTCCTCAATTTTCCACCATGTGGCTAAAAATTTATCCAAGTGGGTAATGACATACCTTTCTTTGACGTTAGAGTCAAATTCCTTCATTGTAAAGCATATGTCCTAAGAAATCAACCAGTACCTCCTCCTCTAAAATTTTTAACCTTAGCCCTTTATAGGTCCTTCATCTGGACGGCCTTGATAGACCTCTTCCTATAATTAGGATTCTCTCTTTGAGATCTCTTGGATCTCTATCTCTCATTATTCCTAGATTGATGTGATTCCTCTTGATTGATACTCTTTTGAGGGGTAGGTTCTCTAAGATAATCTTCAATGTCTATCTCATGTTGGCCTCTTGTGACTTAGCATGATGCTTTCCATGACTATTTTCCTCCCTATTCTCCTCCTTAATATGACTCTCATGATTACTTGTATGAGGATTGTAATGCATTCCCCTTCCTTGGCTTCTACCTCATCCTGAGCTATGACCCCTAATACCTAATCTAGTCTTAGTCACCATCTTCCTATAACAACCAAGAAAAAATAATGGCATAGTAAAATCAAACAAATGCATGGCATCATAAAGTAAAAATCACAAGAATATTTTTTTTAAAGACAAAGGTTATAAGTTCTCCTAATTTTTCCATATTCCTTTTTTTTTGACAGGTTTGTTGTTTAAGTTATTTCTAATTGTTTTCAAGTTTGTAGTTGTTGATGTTGTTGTTCAAGTTTGGTTGCAAGTTGTCTACTTATCATCTAGTAGGTGCACAATACTTGTCATCTAGTAGGTGCACAATGTGCCTAGATTTCCTAGTGCTCTAATACTAGATGTAACACCCTACTAGGGAACCCAAGAAAAATTAACCTATAATGATGCTAAGTTTTCCAAATAAATTTCTTTTGAAAGATTAAAACATTCAAGAGATAATATGTAAAATTAATAACTCAAATGCACATCGCATACATGCATAAGAAAAGCAATAATAGTTACATTTATCAAGGGATCCACAATGTTGAATCATGTATATATGTTTTATTAAGTTAAGTATGATAAATAAACCAATCCAGGACATAGGAATAACCACATGTGCATAATCTCAAAAAAGAATACATAAGTACAAAAGGTGCATACTCAACCACTGCACATGTTGTAATGTATGAAATGATAAAAGAATATACATCATGATAAGATACATCATCTTGTAGGATCTCAACAACTAAAGTACAAAATATCAAAGTATGACATAATCACAGGTAGAAAGAATGGAATAATTGCATCAATGGTATATCTAGAATCGGTGTCCAGCTATCAAATCTCAATAGAAAATAATGACTACCTTGTAACCTCATAGAACCTAAGTGGCCTCATTGCCACCATGTTGAGGAGACAATCTCAAGTCCCAAATAGGTAGTGATCCAAAAGTCACAACAAGAATCTAAATCTCAAGATCCTTAATGCAATCTATCTCAAATGTATTAAGTACACAAGGTAATGTCTAATCCCAAAGGAAAGAATACACCTAGGAACCTAATATGCATATGGGAAAGTGTCATCACATGTGTCAACTTTAAGGTTACCCTAGCAGTTTCTTAATACCTTACTCCCCCCCCCCCCCAGTGACTCTATGTGGCATCAATATCCTTTCATATAGACAAGGCATAGTAATGAAGAAAGGTCACAACAAAGCATCCTCTCTACTCCCACCCTAGTCTATACTAGCACTCAAGGCATGGGCAAGGTATCGCTAATATATTGTTAATTCTTTTTAGCCCCATTAATGAGAATGTTATCACTTATTAATATAATTTGCATTGAGTTACCCAAGCAGCCTCTTTAGGGCATCAATGCCCACTGTAAGCTACTTCCCAACATACACGTAGATAACCTACCCTAAGTTCATAACATGCATCTCATAAAGTCACCATAAGCACATCAGTTATTTAAGCAATTGGAATCACAAAATAATCATAAATCAAAACCTCATGGATTACATCCAAAGTATCGTAGTGCATGAGCTTGCATAAAAGATATGATATTGCCACATAAATACATAAAAGGTAAAAAGCAAAGTCAAACTTGATAGAAGTTATAGGAACACAAAACTCCCTGCCTCTAGTAAATAGTCCTAGTTGGCCATACTAAGAGATTTTTCCCTAGAATCTCATTATCAAATAAAACACAGTATCATGAAAGATTATTTAAAACACATGTAGTAATTCAGCCATGAAATATCTTGTCATAATTTTCTAAGTTCAATTTGTGCAAAGTCCAAGTTTCCATCTATAAAAAATTTCCAGTTGATAAAATTCTAAGTCTAGTTTAATTAGTTAATGAGTTTCATCTCCATAGTTTAAAATCTCATAGTTTCCAAATAAACTAGGTGTTTGACTGAGTGTAGTATGGTTTCTTCAAAGGATAGTATTTATTCCACTTGGGTCATTATATCATCTATTTATTACAAAATGATTCTTTTTTATGATACCTTAAATTTGATTATAGGAAAATTAAATAGAGTTCATATTTAGAATATATAATAACTTTAGTTATTAAATAATTTAAATTTAATACTTTTAAATAATAATTAAACATAATCTAAAATAATCTATAAATTAATATCAAAAAAAAAATTCTTTAAACAAAATAATTCATAAAATATATATGTTATAATAAAATAATAATAAACACATTTTTTTCAAAGAAAAAAAAGGTATTAAAAAAAAAGTTTGATACAAATCCTATAATCATTGGATCATTTCCTTGGGCAACCACATCTACCTTAGGCAAAATGCATGCTTTCTTTGGTAGTCATGGTCTGCCTTTGGCAACTATGCATGGCCCAAGGTCAATCGCATGGAAAGGAGGGGAGAAGGGGGGTGGGGGTGGTGGCCCTCACCCCCACCAATATTTTTTTCATTTAAACAAACTCCCCTCCCCATATAAAAAAGAACTATTGTGCACGATTTCCCAGAAATGGGTATACAATAAAATATTTACAATCTATTACTGTGGTAAAATATTTCATTTATATATATATATTTATTTATTTATTTATTTATTTATTTATTTATTTATTTATTTATTTAACATGTTTTATTTATAGATCTGATAGGGAGACTAATTTCAAGCAATTAAATTTTGTTAAAGTCAAATCTGGTTAATTCTCTCTTTACTTTATAGAACCCTAGTAGAAGAATTGTTTTCTAGATGCAACCTTTTCTATTGGGGTTTCAATCTCTAGTTCTTTTACATATTTTTTTAGACCAAGAACAATCAATCTTTCCAATGAGATTTTTCCAATTCTTCTACTAGATTTATGAAAATAGAACGTTGGAAATTTTCACAGATTTGTCACAATAATTTATCTTTCTCACGGGCATGAAGAAGACATAAATTTTGAAGAGATTTTATAAAATGAATTCTGCAAACCCTACCTCAATCTGATGCTAATCAATCTAGTGAATTCTCGTGCTCACAAAAATTCTTGTCTACAAAAGCCCCCAAAGAAATTTTTTCATACCAATTCTTAAGTTGCTCCTCCAAACTTGTGTGTGGAGAAATGAGCCACAATCTCTTATTAAAAGGCCTCTAACCCTAGTTAGGGTTTTTGTTTCCCCAAATGGCCTCTCACTTTATTAATTTCTTTTTATTTTATTTTAATTAAATATTTCATGTACACTTAGTGCTTTTTTATTTTATTTTATTTATTTTAATTTCCACTTATTTTAATTTAGCAAGCTACTTTTAGAGAATATTATTTTATTTTTTAATTCCAAATAATATTTAATTCTCATTATTTAAAAAAACTCCTAAATTTGTAATAGTATTAAATTAAATAATTATAGTTACACCATGTTAACTTAGCAATTTGCAAATTTAATTACTTTTAATTCCAAGATTAGAATTTTAATTGAGTATTTTAATTTTAATGTTTTTTATTTAACTATCCTCGATTAATTAAATGAAAATAATGTTTTCCTTTCTATTTTTTTCTATTAAAATTATTTATCTAATAAATTCCCATGGCTAACTAATTACATTTAAAGCCACAAGGTAGACCACGTACTCAAAAGGAAACCCAACAAGCAAGCAACATAAAAGTCAAACTTCAGGCTTAAGTCATCGAATTCACATCATATTGACGAATTCATAAGGGTAGAGAGATTAGATACTTTTCCTTTACCATAGGACAAAATGGCTTAGGGTTGGTATTTGGACTTGAAAACTATCTCCCCTCTTTTACCATTGAGATACTACTATAGGGCACGCTCATCTTGGCAATTCAAGGAAGTCAATGCATAGTACCTGCAATCTATATAAAAGTTGAGCATGTACATATACATACATACATACATATATATGTATGTATATGTATGTATGTATGTATGTATGCATTGGTGAGGAGTGGTACATCGTACAGATCCCAACCAACAGAAGGCTATGACTCTCTACCCTCAACCACATTAGCCATGAAAAACATAAAAGTAAAATAGATATGTGCATCATACACATACAAATATGGGATAAGTATCCATAATCCATATAAACATCATTATGAATCTTATAATAATCGTTATATCAAAGCATCATCACATGAATAACCATGAATCATAATAACACATGAAATATCCCAATTATGAAGCATTTCATCAAATATATAAGTAAATCATGGAGATAGTATCAATCAACCAGGTAACTATGTACCACTACATAAAATAACATAACATGAAAAGTGGCCTACAAGTGTTCAACAATATAACTGAAATAAAATCGAGGTAGGCACTACACAACACATAAATCATAATGCCAATCTTTTGGTAATGTGGAAAACCCATGTTAGAAATTCAAAACCTCAGTGGGGATTATACCCACATGCCTTTTACTATAGTTAAAAGGTTACCCTGTTAGGAGCTTAGTAATCCCCTTTATGGGTGTTTACTCTGTTAGGAGTATTTTGTACACTTTTGGAAGTAAAACTAGATGTATTAGGATCTACCTTAGCTAGATGATTTTAGCAATCCTTCTAAGAGTCTACTTGTTAAAGGATCTATAATAAATAGAACAATTAAAGTCCACATATTCAATTCATTTTCCTCCTTGAAATTGTTAGGTAATAGTAAGTTAAGTGATATTTATGAGCACTCTTTACCTTTCAGAACCCTTTTTCTCTACTTGTTGTAATCACCTCTCAATAAATATATCTTTGTCTTCACCTGTGTCTTTGTATTCACTTCTCATCTACATTTTTTTTCTTTTTACTCACTACTTGCATTCTTTTTGTGTATCTTTGTGTTCACGTTTTCCCTCTTTAACCTGTACTCCTCTTTTTTGTCACTTAACATCTTGATGCCACTTAATTTCATCACTTCATTCAAATTAAAATCTTATTGTGTTCTCAACTTTTTCACTTCACAGTCTCTATATCCTTATCATGTTTACAATTACTTCCTTGATCAGCATTAGGTCTTCTTGTGTAATTCCATAGATTAGTCAAAATGTGTTTGACTTGTGCATGCTTCATCTCAAAAATTATTACTTGTCTTTCGTGTACCTTCTAATTGTTTTAATTAGACCACTCCTTTCAAAAAACTTCATGATTACTTATTTTTCTTCAACTGCAATGATCATATCAATCATTTAATTATCCTTCTATCATAGGTTCCATTTAAACATGGTCTTTAATAAACTCGTCATGGCCAAGTGTATTAACCAGTTATGTAAATTGACTTCACCTTTCACTATTCACCATTCTAATTAGTTCATTCTATTACCAAGTTTTCATCAATCATAACCTATCATCTATTTGGCTTTGCCTCTTAGCAAATTAAACTTTCTTCTTATCATTGCCAAATGCCAATAATCTACTCCTTTCCTTTGATTGAATTTCCTAATATAATCCTTCTTCCTTATATTCTTCCCCTATGATGTCTTACCCATTTCTTTTTTGTTCCCTTGTATTATTTCCCCCCTTTTGTCTTTTTTTGATAGTCTCAATTCCACTCTTCCCCTTTTTGTCATCAATGGAAAAGATAGTTCATTTCTTATCAAATATTTATTTTAATTCTATCTTGTCTCTCTTAACTGAATCTTTCAATGACTTCTTTAGATATTATAATATAGTTAACTATTCATGCAAATCTTCCACTAGTTCTTGCATTGAATCCAATGTTATCATACCCAGTAGACTTAGTAGTCTTTCAACATTCCCAAAAAATTTCTATACCTTCACAAATTTAGGGGATACATAGGATTTTAGCTCCAACAATTTAGACATCCTTTTTTTCTTCATCTTTCATTTTCTTTATCTTTAGGGTTATCACCTTTCACGTTGAGTGGTATTCCAATGAACTTGATACTAGACCAAATTATTCAATTAATGAATCTATCTCCTTCTATGTTGCATGTATGTATTTCTCCTTGGATCATCTCTTAATTTTGATAGTTTTGATACTTTTATCACCAATTTTCCAACCTCCTTCAATATTGTGTTTTCTTCATTGATCTCTTCAGATTATGTGACCTTATTCTTGTCTATTGTATCCATTATCTTTTTTGTCTTCTTCTTCTCATAGCTATCTTCTTGCATCTTCAATTCATATGTCTTCGATTCTATTACTTTATCTATAATATCTTTAATCAATGTGTCCATCTATCAATTATACTTACAATTAGATCATATGCAACAGTTGGTACTAACTCTCTACGAATATCTCTAATGGCTTCCATAATCTGAGCTTTCTTGTTATTGGTTGTCAACCTATCCCTTATTTTTTTTCTTTTCAAATTCTCATAATATTCACATATCTCCTTAGCTTTGATATTTGTACTTATAACATTCTCAAGTGTTTCATCTTCCTCTTTCTCTTCTTTTTCATCTATAACAACCTTAGCAATTAGTCTACTCCTTTTCCTTTCACTTGTAGTACTAAAACTTAGTTTCCTCTTTCTTGTCATTGATCCTTCTATAGTATTTACACTTTTTTCTATAATCAATTGTATTGGTTGATATTTAAGCATATTATCAATATAGTCATAGGGAATGTCCGAAATAATTATTGTATCATCACTAGTTTGATATGCTACTTGCCTGAGACATTTATGTTCCTATTTAAGTGTATCAACTTTGAATTTTCCTATGACTTTTGATGGTATGTGAGTTTGAGGTAGGATGGGTTTATCCAACCTGGTCTCATTGGTTATCTCTAATTCATATTTCTATTTATCAAGTTCTTCTTCTATAGGTGTCATCTATTTCCATGATTTTACAATTTCATTACACACAGTCTAAGTATCTCCAATCATAATTTCGTCAACTCTATTCTTCATATTAAAGTCTTGATTACCTTCTTCTACCATCATCTCAATTTCATCACAACTTAATTCATAATTTATTTCCATAAGTCCTCCTTTCATGATATCCTTGTTCAATTTCAATGACATTCTCCATATTCCATCAATCATCTTGTAAATTTTTTAAATCATGCATATGTCTAACAAATATTTCCTTTGTCTTTCTTTTTCCTTTATCATCATATAATTCATAGTTTCCTTCCATATCATCTAGCCTTCCGTTCTTTATTATGTCCTTCACAACAAAATGTGCATGGGTGTATGTGGCCTTATCACTTTCCTCACCTTTATCAAGTTGATCTTCTTTAATAGCCTTACTACCTATCTCTTCATGAATGTATTTTTATTCATCACCAACTTGTTGTTCTTCCACCTATTTAGATTTCCTATTCCTAGGGATCCATGAATAATTTTTTTACCATTTCTTTGATAAGTCCTTTTAGTTGAAGGTGTAGCTTATTCTTATTTCTTCACCAATCAACTCAATAGGACTTGTTTTCTTTTTTTTTTTAATTGTGACCATTGGTGTACTTGGTTATGCACTTCCAAATCTATGAGATAACATGTCCATCATCCTCTAAGACTTTCTTTGAATGAATGGTTTCTTTAGGCCTATCTTAATTTTAGAAAATACTTCTTCATAAGTTCCAAATCTCTTAGCTATAATATATATATAGGTATAGAAAATAATTGATTAAAATATGTTCTTATTATTTTTACATCGCCTTCATATCCAATAAATGGTAACGAAAATTTCCTAGGTTGAACTGATAGTAATCTATATGAATCAATGTCAACTAGAAAACATATATCTTCCTTATATTCCTCAACTATGTGTTCAATAACTCTTTCTCTCTTGTCCATTCTTGATTGGAATTCTTCAAAATACCCCTACATAGTACTATTAAATTTGTCTCCTAAGTCCTTAATGAACTCACTAATTTGTGTTACCATATGTTTGTCTGCATTAAACCACACCTTTTCCTAGAAGTAAATTTTGTAGATAGAAAAAGATACACACCAAGATGGCTCCAAACCTAAATGGTTGTCTTTTGTCTCCTCTAATATTGTCCTTGTTTGAAAATAATTGAATCCTTGGCATCTCACTTAGATCGTAAATTGCATCCTTCATTACCATTTTGAATGTTGCATGTATTACTCTTCTAGACACACTATTTGATCTACTAGATTGATAAACCTTGTAAAAAAATTCCATTGATACAAATCTCACCTCTACATCTTCAATGTTACTAATCTTCATATCTCTAGAATTAGATTTGGATTTGGTTAGTTGTGTGTCCAAGCTTTCATCTTTTATTCTAGTGGATGGTAATTCAGTGGTTGTATATAATCTTGTAATTTCATGTATGATTTCATCCATTATCATATGTGTCTTTTATAAGAAAAATATTTATTGATGAAATCTACTCAACATAAATCTAACCCATTCTTATTGGAAATTGTTTAAATTATTGACTGTATATATAAATCTCTTGTTTCCAAAAAAATTGTGCACATCCTTCAACCTATTATTTGCACACAATTCTCCATACATTTTATGATCTCTTCAACTCCTCGTTCTTTAATTTTATAGTGGATGCAAGAATTAACATCTTCTATCAATAGTACTCCAGATGGTTTCAAGGATAACATACCTAACATGTCATTCTCACTCACATTAAATGTATGTAGATTAAAAAGTGGTTATGGATTCTCAATGACATCAATTAGTATAGGGGTATTAACTCTATGTTTTTTTTTTCACTATGATTGCAAACTTCCTCATCTTTTGACTATTCGTGTTGATATTCCTAGCTTCACAATTGAATCCCACTTGTGATTTTCAAGATTTTACTAAACACAACAATAATCACAATGTTTGCAATAAAATAGCTTCTCAAAAGTGTTTTCATGATAGTATTATGAGAAATGAAGTCCTTTTCTTCTTATTTATTCTTGAAAATTGTCTTTTAACCTCTTACAACAATTAACATTACTTTCCATCATTTAAATCTAGTAGCCATTACAACCTTTATTTGAAATCAATTAAGGTGTCAACCTTTTAATGTTATCTCTTTTCAATTGCACAAAGCTTATTCATTTTAACTTTCCAAGGCCTAATCATCCTAATTCATCTTTCCAGGAAAAATTTTATATGAGTTTCCATAGCTTTTGGGGGTCGATTAAGAATTTTCTTTAAGTAATCCCTTTAAGTCAATTCTTGACTTAGTTTGATGAAGAGTCCACCAATACCTAAGGTTTATGGATCTTGATCATCTGCCTTGACCTCATCCTCGATATCTTCTTTCTTTTTCCACATCTTGTTCATCTCAGTCCTCATTATTCATCAAGAACTTTATTTCCTTTATTGTCCTCAAACTAGTTGGACCACCAACTTTTCATAATGTAGTCTTTTTCCATACGACCAATCTTATGGTAGATCAAATATGTCATACCACTTGGCCTCCAAGGCCTAGTGTTACCTCTCATTATTCTTATTTTGTAGTTAATTTCCATATATCCATAATATATACATACTAAATAGATACATCAAATTATCTCTCTCTAGCCAATGTGTTTGCCAATTTAATCGAGGAATGGGGAACCTCTTTTTTTGTCTACAGTCTTCATCTTTATGACCATACTATCTACTATGAAAACTAGTGTGCAAAGAATATTAATCAATTGAAAAACATTCACAAAATAATAATATACTAACATATATATTCGACAATAAAATAAAATAAGAGGTATGCAAACCAAAGTAGAAAACTCCAAGCTTATATCAATGAGTAGATGTGTCCAAAGGATGGAGATATGTGCTCAAGTGTGGCCTCAAGCTTCAATGGATGAGAGATGGATAAAGTATTCAACAATGGAGGAATGAGTGGATTTTTCTATTAAAATGGTATTTTAATAGTTCTTAGGCTCTTAAAATAGTATTATAAGCTTTCATATGAAGGTGGATGGTTTATGAGAGGAAAGGGGTTCAATTTATAGGAAATTGAGTGAGAAGGAGATAAGATTTCCTAATGGATAGTTAACTAAGTGAGGTGTGAGATAGGCTTTAGTTAACTAAGATAGGTGGAGGAGATGGACTTCTATGTTTGGAGATGGATGAGGGAGATGTGGCATGAGAATGGACTTGGGCTTGAGTTAGAGGGAATAAATCATGCCTTAATTTATGAAAGTGATATGGAGAGAGATTTTAGAGATGGAAGAGGAGGTGATGTGTTTCACTTAAGGTGGGTGAGGTGGCTCAGTTGACTAGATGATGTGGGAGGTGGATGGATTTGTTAGAGAAAAGGCTAGTAGGTGAACTTAATTAGATAGATGAAATATTTAATTAAAAGAGGAATTATTGGTGCATGAGATTTTATTTCAATAAATGAAATATTTAATTAAAGGGGGAATATTTGGTGCATAAGATTTATTTAAATAAATGAATTATTTAATTAAAGGAGGAATATTTGGTGAATGGAATTTAATTAATTAAATGAATTATTTAATTAAAAGGGGAATATTTGATGCATGAGTTGAGTTTGGGTAATTGCAAGGTGTACGAGTTAGTTTGTGGGTGGAGGGTTTTAATTAATTAAATTAATTAAATAGAGAGGGATTTTTGGAGATTAAATTAAATGGGTTTTGCATTTATTTAATTTGATAGAGGAAGGAGGATTTTATTAATAAATTGGACTATTGGTTGTCTATTAATTTATTTATTTGGCTATAATTAATTAATTTAATTGATTAATTTATTAGGGGATAGCACTAAAATCATTTAATATTTAATTAAAATATGCTTTAGAAGATGACTAAATTTGATTATGAATTTATGTGATTAGATTTAGGTGTCTACATTTTGACCCTCTTCGATATAAAGTTGGTACAACACTATTTTGAAGACATTTTTAAATAATAGATGATACGAAGAAGGTTTTAAAGCAACTAGGTTTCCCTAGTCTTGATAAAAGATTATACTATTTGATGCCCCTTCGAGAAGGCACTGAGGAGAGAAAATAAGACTAGATGACATCTTGAAAAGTAAGAATTGGGGTGAGATGGAGGATACACAAAGGATGAAAGAGGTTTAAAAGTGGCTCATACTCTCACTACGGGAGTACAAGAAAATGGGATATTAGTTGTACAAATTAGACAAAATTATGAAATAGGATTTTGCTTTTTAAATTCAACCCTTAGGATTTGGTGGATGAATGGGTGGGACTTTGGAAAATTTGTAGGATTTTTATGGGATTTTTGGCTAGGTTTCAAGATATGATAGGGATGTAGGATAGATGATGATAAAATAATGATAGGATTGATGTTGATAGGATAAAAATGATATATTTTTAGGGTTTCCTTTTTATGAATGGGGGGATGAGATGGAATTAATTTAAAGCTTGAGCATAAGATTCTCCATAAAGAGAACCACCATGTAGTTAAGAACTTAATTTAATATAGAAATATCGATGACAGGCCAAGGTTACCAAGAACATCAAGGCCTAGTCATCATTTTTGCACATGACTGACTCAAAATAAACAAGTAAAGATTGTCCCAACATCACACATGAAACCCAATAGGAATCAGAGTGGAAACGACACTAGGTAACCCACAAACAAGTGATATTTCCCAAGTGCACCATATAATCATAAATGATCATATGTTTGGATATGCAAGAGTTATACTTGATTGGCTCAAAGGAAGAAAAGAAAAAATGAAAGACATGTCAAGGTTGTGCCCACTAATTGCCCCATTCACAACAAACCATGATATAAATGATCATGGCAACCTTGAGGAGGGGATAACCAGATTGCTCATAAAAGATAATTAAGAATCAAAATTGAAATCCAACATCAAAATAAAGAGTAAATTGACAAAAAACAATTGTGTCCCAAAGAGTAGGACTTAATATTCATGGACCCAAGTTTAATGAGAGGAAAGATGTATCCAGCAAGGACTTATTGGTAGCACCTAACACATAGCACCTAGACTCAAAAGGCAACCATAAATTGTAAGGACAACACTTTAGTGATAGAGGGTTGTGCATAAAGACTTTCTAAGGCACAATGCAATGAGAACTAAAGGACCTGATCTGACATGAACTGACATGAGACTAGGCTATGTATGATGGGATTGATTGAAGACCATGAGTTGATGAAAAAGGACTAACAATGGATGGATTGATGACTGGTGACTAATATGGGGGTATAGTGATGATGGAAAACTACTATGGGAGACAATATGTTCAATGAAACTAACTGAGATATTTATAAGGATGACATTGTATAGGATTTATGTATAGGGGATAGTGAGGATATGTTTGTGCTATGTACAAGGGTATGGTACATGAATATGATACATACATTTGATACAATGATATAGAGTTAAACTATCATGATATAATATACTACTCCAATTTTGATTCTAAGCTTGGGAATTAGGATGTTGATAAGTACATTATTGCAATTTTTAGAAACAATAGTCCACCAAGATAACTGAGAAGAGGGGGGGGGGGGGGGGGGGGGGGGGGGGTGAATTAGTTGTCCAACAATTAGAACATTTATCTTCCTTAAACAAACTTAACCATTCAACCAAAGTAAAAAGAAACCATAATGAAATGCTCATAGATAATTACACCAGATATGTTGACTAGGGAAACCCTTGATTAGAGGGAAAACCCCCATGGGAATGATGCTCACAAGATGGTTTACTAATATAAATATTCCTTGTTAGAGGATAGACCCTGTTAGGAGTCTATTACAACATTTAGTATAATGAGTCCCTATTAGGACACTTTGAATCCTTGCTAGGAGGTTTCAACCCTGTTAGGAAGTGTCGTACAATGTATGCAAGAAGAGCCCACTGCCCAAAAATGCAATTTCAACTACAAGAAGAGCTCACTACTCAAACAAGTAATTTAATATTATCTTCTCCTTCCCTCTATTCCTTCCTCTATCCTATCAACTAGACCAATAATTTTTAGACCTTGTAGACTAGGTCATAAACTTTAGATTTAAATACCAAACCTTGGATCACTCAGCAAAACCTTAGCAATGAAGTTTCCTTCACTTCTATACTGCTCTGCTCAACTTTGCATTCTGCACTATCTACTGCTTATCATCAATGATAAAACTATCTCATCCACAATACATGATGAAGGAAAATTTCCTTCCTTTATACTGATTCCATAAAAAAAATCCATGAGTCAGATGTTAGACCTTCTCAATTAATTATTATAGGACCACATTAAGAACATGTTACACTTAGCAATAACCTTAATCTTTCACCTTGCAACTTGAATAATTTTATGTATATGCAATATTATGATGAGAAACCTTAGCCATGTTATCCTCAACATGTCTTCTCAATGTCCTCAACCTTAATCTTCAAGATATCAACTCTATTAAGAGATATAACAAGTTTGCCAAAACATCCCTTTGTAAACTCTATCTCAGAACAGACATCACCAAAACTTACATAACTTTTTCTAGACCTATCCTTTCTTCTTTTGATAGTAGTTGTATATACCAGATACTTAGAAGTATCTCCCATAACCTCAGGTGATTATAATTCTCAACTAGTCATCCATACCAACTTGATCTTTCTATTGTTCTTTTGTTAGATACCACAAAAGACTACTATGTTGACATCAATGACAAACTCAGTCATGAATGTAACATATCATCATAATAGTACTTCCCTATAGGAATATCATCAGAATTCATGCTTCCAACCAATCTTCCAACAATCTCCCCCTTTGTCATTGATGGCAACATTGATGAAAAACTTCTAGTTCCAAGAATACCAACAAAAGACTATTCATCTTCAAATCCTCTTTCATCAATCATTCTCCCCCATCCATATACCTCAATGTACTCTATATCAAACTGTCATTCCACATATGTCAAAAATCTTCCTTGGCATACTATTTTCATGCCAAACTTCCCCCCCATTAACATCAATATCAAAGGTAACCAACTCTATTACATCAAACTCTACAACAACTGACTAGTTCGAGTGTCAAAAGACACTATTCAAACAACATCAACAAGAAACCTAGATGACTCTATCCATCATAGATACTCCCCATTCAGGAAGCATCAGCATCCAGTCTAGACAATAATGGTGTTGTGTTACCCTAGATTGATGCTCTCTTGCATCTTCTTACTCTAATGTAGGAAGGGGTGTAACTCCAAGCATACCTCACAAATACTCAAAAGTCTCTTTGGGGAGAGGCTTAGTGAATATATCTACAATCTTCTCTTTAGTGCTCACATACTCCAATCTAATTTCTTTTTCTATAACTTTTTCTCTCAACATATGATACTTAATAGAAATGTGCTTAGTCCTCAAATGCACTAGTGGATTCTTAGACATATTTACCATGATTGTGTTGTCACAATGTATAAAAATAGGTTCGCTGATTTCAATTCTTATATCCTTTAGAATCAGCTTCATCCAAATGACTTGATTGCAATTGTTTGCTGCTACAACATACTCTTCTTATGATGTACTTTGAGATGTATAATCTTTCTTTTTACTTAACTAAAAAACCAATCTTCCTGTAAGAAAGAAAGCTCCTCCACTAGTGCTTTTTCTATCATCCTTATAGCCTGCCCAATCTACATAGGTATAAGCACTTAGAGTAAAATAATTAGATCTATCATACCATAATCCAAACTCAGAGGTTCCCTTCAAATATCTAAATATCCTTTTCATTATTGCATAGTGTGCTTCTCTGGGATTAGCCTTGAATCTTGCAACAATTCAAACTACATTTACTATATCTGGCCTTGTGTGAGTTAGATATTGCAATCCTCTGATCATATATCTGTACTTCTTCTATTCAAGAGTAGGTGTCTCATCCTTTGTATATAACTTTGGTCTAGTTACCATAGGTGTTCCAATAGGCTTGCATGTTTCTAAACCAAACCTCTTTAGTAAATCCTTCAAGTACTTAGTCTAAGAAATAATGATTCCCTCTTTATTGTGTACAATCTACAATCCTAGAAAATATTTCATCTCTCCTATCATACTCATTTCAAATTCTTTCTTCATCTCTTCTGCAAACTTCACACTTTCTTTATCATTTTCTCCAAATATGATGTCATCAACAAATATTACCAAAATCATCAAACCATCATTAATTTCTTTCCAATGCAGATTACTATCTACCATACCTTTTCTATATCCAAGTTTTGTCAAGTTCTTGTCCAAACTCGTATACTAGATTATGGGTGCTTGCTTCAATCCATACAATGCTTTCCATAGTCTGCATAATATGTCTTTGTCATCTATCAAAGGACATCTTTCAGGCTACTCAATTTATACCTCTTCTTCAATTTCTCCATTCAAAAATGATGACTTGACATCCATCTGATATACTTTGAATTTCTTTTCTGCTACATAGGCTAAGAATAATCTCATTGCTTCTATTCTATCCACTAGAGCATAAGTCTCCTCATAATCTATTCCTTCTTGTTGTGAGTAACCTTTACATACCAATCTTGCTTTGTTTCTTACAACTTCTCCTTGCTCATTCATCTTGTTCCTGAATACCCATTTAGTTCCTATCATATTCTTATCTGCTAGTCTAGGGACCAATTCCCATGTCTCATTCTTTAATATCTTATCCAATTCCTCTTTAATAGCTTGTTTCTAGTAATCATCTTTACATGCTTCATCTATATTCTTAGGCTCAACTTGAGATATCAAGCACAATTCTTCATTCACTCTGTTTCTTGTCATCACACTTTTTTCTTTTCTTCTGATGATCTATTCAGATGGGTGATTCTTTATCATTTTCTTTCCTAAAGTAGGATTTTCTATCTCAACTCTTGGCTCTACTAAAGGTTCTGATCTTTGTTCCTACCTTGGCTTTCCTTCATTCTGCAAATCATTATTAGTCTCAAGAAATACCTCATCATTCCTTGGCTTAGTAACAACATCATCATCTTAATTGTAATCAACTATTCTCTCTTGTATTCTAAATTTCTCATCAATTCTCACATTTGTACTTTCCATAATAGTCTTAGTTCTCTAATTATAACATCTATAAGCCTTGTTTTTCAATGAATAACCAAGAAACATACCTTCATCAGTTCTAGCATCAAACTTACCAATATCATCATCTCTCTTTATGTAATACTTACTTCCAAATATTCTAAAATACTTAATTGTAGGTGAGTAACCAAACCACAGTTCATAAGGTGTCTTATTTGTGTCCTTGAATTTCACTCTATTCATAGTGTAGACTATTGTATTCATAGCTTCTCTCCAAAATTTCTTGGATACATCATTCTCTACTAACATAGCTCTTACAGTTTTAGTAATAGACATGTTCCTTCTCTCTGCAATGCCATTCTATTCAAAGGTTCTCAGAGTTAATAGTTGTCTTTTTAATTCCATTTTCTTTACAAAAAATTTTAAACTCATTTGGAGTAAATTTTCCTCCTCTATCTTATCTTAAACAATTAATCTTCATACCAAATTCATTCTCAATTATATTCTTGAATATCTTGAACTTGTCAAATGCCTTAGATTTCTCTTTAAGAAATACAACCACATCATTCTAGAAAAATCATCAATTAGAATCATAAAATACCTTTCACCATAGAATCTTTTATTCTTTGTAGGACCACTAAGATCTTTGTGTACAATCTCCAACTTCACTGTAGTGGTAAACTTCTTTCTAGGAAAAGAACTTATGTTATGCTTTGTCAAAACACACTCCTTGCAAATTGTGTTAGTAGGCTTTACAATCTTTGGCAAATCTCTAACTGAAAATATTCTACTAGTCCACACAATATTGTCAAAGTTTATATGAAAAAATCTCTTATTCCATAACCAAATATCATCTACCTTTGCAACCAAACATGTCATTTTAGTAGGGTTCAATTGAAATACATTACCTCTGGATCTAGTTCCTATTCCAATTACCTTTCCATCCTTATCTTTGATCATGCATGTCTTTTCTATGAACTGCAACTGATAACCTTTGTCTACTAGTTGTCCAACACTCAAAAGATTGTGCTTTAAACCATCAACAAAGTATACGTCCTAAGTGTTAGTTTTACCATCAAGATCCAATACCTTTAACTTGGCATGTTACATTGTTTCCAACTCTGACAATTCCTCCATCTTAACTTTTGAAGTCAACAAACTTATTCATGTCACCAGTCATATGATGTGAACAACCATTGTTAATTATCCAATTAGATTTCTTCTCAACCTGTGATACCAAAGTTAGCTTTTCTAGAATTTCTTCTTTAATTGCCAAAAATCCAATTTAATTATCACTAGCACTTAATGTTTGTTCATCAGAATCATTATCTTCATTTGCATACAAACATTCTCTATCTTTTCTAGGCTTGGGATCTCCCTTATAGTTTTTCTCCCTTTTAGGACACTTGGATAATGACCATATTCATCACAAGTCCAACATTTAAAGATTTTCTTACCTCCTCTTTCTCTTCTTACTAGAAGGGCCACTCCAATCTTTTTGTCTTCCTCAAATTTGTTGCTACTAGAAAAATCTCCTCTAGCACTTGTGCTCCTTGATAATTTAGGTTAAATATTAAAGGCACTAAAATTTGTCTCTATTTTGGTCAACTCTTCACACTGTCTAAGTTCATTTTCAACTACTTCAAGTCTTACAAGCAATGTCTCCTTTGTGAAATTTTTGGTAGATGATATCAACAATTGTATCATTTGAACTGTTGACTTAAATGGTGGTGTTAGAGTCTTTAATATCTTCCATATAACCTCATCATCTTCTTTGGCTCCTCCTTAAGCTTTAATACCTATAATAATTTCTTATATCCGGCCTATATATGTTCTTACATATTCATCTTCCATCATTTTAGCATCTTGAAATGCACAAATCCAACTTTGTAGCCTCAACTTCTTAGAATGTGCATCACCTTCAAAACTATTTTACAAATCTTTCCAAATCAAATGTGAATTAGCAAGTGATTTTACCTGATTGTACTCAATTATAGGAAGTGTAGTCAATAGTGCTTCTCTAGCTCTCATATCACACATTAAAATATCTCTTTCTGCCTTAGTGCAAATTTCCAAATCCTTTTCTTTAATGATTGTCTTTGCTAATTTTGTCAAGATTCAATATCCTAGACCCATACAGAAAAAATGTGTCTTCATATTTTCCTTCCAACTATCATAATTTGTTCCATCAAACTTTAGACTATCTTTCCTAAACATGTTCACCATGGATCTCCCAAATTTCTTAAACTTTTTCTTCAAGGACCTGATGCTCTGATACCAATTGTTAGAGACAATAGTCCACCAAGATAATTGAGAGGGGGCCAGGTGGTGAATCAGGTATCCAAATATTAGAACATTTATCTTCCTTGAACAAAATTAACCATTCAACCAAAGTAAACAGAAACCATAATTAAATGTTGATAGATAATTACACTAGATATGTTGACTAGGGAAACCCTTGATTAGAGGGAAAACCCTAGTGGGAATGATGCCCACAAGATGATGTACTAATATAAATATTTCTTGTTAGTGGATGGACCCTACTAGGAATCTATTACAACATTTCTTATAATGAGTCCCTATTAGGAGATTCCAACCCTATTAGGAATTCTGCCAACTCTAGTAGGGGTTGTGGTACAATGTATGCAAGAAGAGCCCACTGCCCAAACATGCAATTTCAACTACAAGAAGAGCTCATTGCTCAAACAAGTAATTTACTACTATCTTCTCCTTTCCTCTATTCTTTCCTCTTTTAGTCATTCACTGTTAGTGTAGACACCTAAATTTGATTACACTGCTTTGGTAATCCTATTTAGTTATCTCTAAAGGCATCATTAATTAAATTTTTATTTAATTAATCCTTTGTCATCCCCTAGCTGATTAATTTAATTAATCATCTATAGTCCTAATTGATAAATCAAATAACCTATTATTTATCAATTAATCCTATTCTTTTATCTAAATTCCAAAATCATCATTTATTAAATAAATCTATTTGATAAATAAAGCCCTCAAATCTAATAACCCCTAAACTATCCTAAATCCTCTATTTAGCCTAATCCACCCCATCCACCCATACTAACCAAGTTTAGCCACTAACTCACCCACCCTCATGAATGGCATCCACTTGTAAATCTCTAATAAGCTTAGTCTAATCCTAAATCACCCCTAATCCCCCCCCAACTTTGTCACATTCCGTAAGTAAACTTAAGACTTTCCTAAGCCAAACAAAGTCAATAATCTCAACTCCCTCCAAAATATCCCAACCACTAAGCTTTGAATGCTCTTACAAAGGCCATAAAGACTCTTACAAGCTCATTCATTGCTCTTACAAGCCATTATGAAGGGTCTTTATGAAGATATTATCCCTTGAGCCTCCTTTGTTGACTCATCCTTGCTCTTTCCTCCACCCACTCACCCTGTGACATGTGTCACTCCTTGATTGGCTGTAAGGAAGCACAATCTATGTGCTCTCCTCTCATGCAATCTCAACCCTCCTTAACCATTTCTCCATCCTTACATCTTAACCCTCCATCCCTCAAGCCCTTAGCCTATAAATTGAATCCCCTCCCAAGCCATTTGATCACAATCCTTGAGTTAAGTTATAATGCTAGTTTGAGAGCCAAAAGCCATCAACCATACCCTTATAATGCCAAATTGAGAGCTCACAAAGCTACCAATTTTCCATTACCCATCCAACATCCATTGAAGAAACTTTTGAGCACTTGAGCATACATCCCAATCCTTAGACTCATCTACCAAGCAAAGAGCTAAATCCTATTGGGAGAGTCCATTCATTTGGCTCACATTTCCAATTGGGATTTCCTCTTTAGTCTCTCATTTATGTTATAGTATTTTAGTTTGTTAATGCTTTTGATTTCTTAATTTAGTGTTTCTAACATACTAATATAGCATATACATTTTGACACGCCTAGTGGGGCCCCGCTATGGGTCATTTAATCATCCATTTCTATCTATATGTTATTTTTTTAATAATCTAATGTTTCTTGTTGTTTGAGTGAGTTGTAGGGTGTTTCACTTATCTTTGCAGGTTGAAGAGCGCACTTGGGAAGAAGACATACCCTCTAAAAATCCAAAAATAACCAAAAAATTCAAAAAAAATTCAAAAAATTCGCACATTTCAATTTTTTTGCACAGTGTCGTCTCTGTAGATTGACGTATGTGCCTGTAAACTGTCGTCTCTGCTAGCTACTCTGTCGTCTCCGCAACCAAATTGTCATCTCTGCAGTTTGGCATCTCCACTTAGTTTTTTGCTATCGATGCCACCACTAGACTATCATCTCCGCATCTTTATCTGTCGTCTCTGCAGATCAGCATTTCTACCAGCTACTCTGTCATCTCCACAACCTAAACTGTCATCTTCGCAAATCAGCATCTCGGCAGTTCAACATCACCGCCCAATTACCTATTTTCTGTGCTGCCAAACTGAACTTTTGTCTTCACCTCTTTCTCTGGTGTCTCTGCAGATCAATGTCTCTTCAGATCAGCGTCTTCGCAATTTAGCGTCTGCACCTGATGAACTATCGTCTCCACTTGTCTTTGTTGCATTTCTGTTTTAACATCTTTATTTCTACACTTTGAAAAAAAAAAAAAAAAAGAGTATAAATCAAATTTTAACTTTTGGTGGTTTCATAGAGTAGAGGTTTTTTTAAGAATTTTTACGCCTAGGAAAAAGAACAAAAAAAATTGATTTTATTTTTTCCATAGTTAATCTTCAAATTTTGAGATTTTTGGATTACTAATCAACTTGACTTTTTTTTTTGTAGCTATTTCAGGTTGGAGCACATATGAAACCACTAACCATGTTTTTTTTTGTAGGTTCTCATATTGCTAAAATGAACTTGCATGCTTAAACACATCTTTCTTTGAATGAATTTTTCTCAAACACAATCTTGAATGTAATGGATTAAAATCAATCTTTCTTGGAATGCATGCTTAAAACAAACAAACTCAATCTTGAATGCAAAATATCAATCAACCATTGCAATATCTCACACTTCAATTTTGGGCATAAAAAGAATCCACATTTTAAAAAAATTCTAAGTTATAAAAACTAATAAAGACGCTTTGAGTGAGTTTGTAGTTAGACTCACCCTCTTTAATCACCCATCAATTTAACCATTGGTTCCAATCTTAGTGCCATCTATGGGGATGGGTCTATCTAAGAGGGTGTTAAGTGTTCCACAAAGATCAAACTCCACTCACTTGGGTCTTTAGTGGTTTTTCTAAGTTAGAAAATCTCTTGAATGCACATTAGTTTCACTAACACTTCATTTGGGTATAATAATTGAACAAATCTTGACGTGGAGGGCCTCCGAGTGCGTGCTTGAAAAATTGAGTTTCACATATCTTTATTTTGAGCTTAAAACAAACTCACACTCAATCTTGAATGCCTAACAATCAATGAACATTGCATGGTTTTGACACATTTTCAATGACGCTCGCATTTCTTATGTTGACGATCTCTCGACTTCCATTATGTTAAAAACACTGTCAAATTGGAATGAACATTGTATGCCATAATCACAAGTGTCTTCAATCATAACTTGCAAAATCTAAAATCATCAATTGGAATGAACACTTGTCTTTTAAAACCCAAGATCATGTATGTGGTCTTGTTTTACACTTTTTAAGAGGCCTTCTTGGGGATTTTATCACCCCTTGGATGACCTCAACTCTAGCATTCCAGCAGAGTGGAAAGACCAGGAGGTGAATCCAAAGACACCTCTCTTGGGATCAAAATTCTGTCACTCGGGCTAAGCCTCAAGGAACTTTATACCCTTGAGAAGTGAAAGAGGAGAAGTGGGTTACCACTCCTCTTGGCTGTGTGACATCTTTTTGGTTTCATCTACGGATTTGGGCCTCACATACCTTGCATATATCAAGGACTCCCTAGCTAAACCAAATTTCATCCTTGTAGAAAGCTTCTGAGGATGTTGGTGTGTTTGATGTGCTTGCTCCGAAATTTTGTCTGCTTGTTTGTTCATAGCTTTTGAAAGAATGTTTGCTAACTTTGGTCAAAATTTCAGAAAAGTAGAAATCTCCCAACTCAAGGCATACTTAGCATAGTCACTACCTCATCAGAAAATCATCCAAGATCCACCGCCACAACTGAATCTATCTAGTTCTTTGCTTTAGAACAATCCCAAATCCAAAGTCAATCCAAATCATCCCCCCCAGCCAACTAGCAACCCAATCCAAAATCACACCCAAGCCTCTAGAGAGTTGTTATCATTCTGCTAGAATTTTCTATCCAATCAATCCTACTAATCAACCAATCTCACCAAGGTTATCCCTCTGACAGAGCATTGTCTAGGGTAATCCAGCTTTGTCACTTGTATCCCTCATCACCTTGAGCTAAAATTTGGCATCCACAAGTGGTCAATCTCATGTCATGCCCATAGGATCATTAGTGTATCCTAAAGTTGACACAATCTCCACCAATCCAGCGCATAGTAAAGCAAAATTCCCACTTTTTGATAGCATGCCCTTGAATTCTTTCATCCACAGGAAAGCCAAAAATCTCCAGCCAATCCTCCTTAGGTCTGTCATATAGCTTTGACTCTCCCTAGGAAATCCTTCATTAGCCAATCCAAAATTTGTTCTTAATCCAAATCCAACCATGAGCTTCCGTGTTCATCCATATGCAAGACCCCATCCCCATCTAACTCATCATTAAAACATGAAATCCAAAACCTATCATGATGTGTTCGATCGTATTGTCCTTGCTCCCACCACCTCCTATTCCAATGATGATGAAAATCTTGTTGACTATAACAAGTATATTGAAAGCCTTAGAAACATTCCCCCAAGCATCCCCCAAAATCCATGTATTCTTCCAAACTATCTAGTCATGCCATCTGATATCCCAACTTCCCCTCCACCACCTAATCAACCAAGCTTCCAATCTTCCACCACACTAGCTAATCCTATCAATCCACCTCCACCTTCGACACATGAGTCTCCAAAGAATCTCCTAGAGGAAATACAAGAAAAGCCACCTCCAACAGTCGATAAGCCATGTCATCTGATCCAACCATGTGAAGTAGTCAGTGATGAAGCTTCCCCATCTATAATATCACCTCCATCTCCCATAGCTATCATCCCCATACCATCCATCAAATTGCTTAAAATCCTTCCACTTCCCACAAGCATCAAAATCCCCACACCTGTCCTCCAAATCCTATCCACATCACCTCCAAGCATTTCCCAAATCTCCCGTAATGACCCTTATGCATCCATCTTCTACTCACTCATCTCCACTACCGAATCTCCCATCTATCCATCTGTTGCCTTTGAAGAATCCATCCCTTCACCTCCTATCACACCATCCACTCCAATCCAATCCTATCAAGATCTTTCCCAAAAGCATGTTGACATCCCCCAAAGCATAAATGAAGATATCATCATATCATGTCTTCCATCCATAGTGTAGTCCCCACCCCCTCCATCTCCAAAACCTCAAGCCATACCTCCTCTGCTGTAGGATATCTTTTCATCCCATCAGCTAAATCAAGATCCTGTCCTACCATCTCCTCCACTCCATGCTTCCATATTACCACCTATCCAAGCTATTCGACCATCTATAATCTATCCTCTTGGTTCACATACATTCATCCATGGTGGCCTCCTCTTAGCAGAAGAATTAAGAACAATATCTCCTTGTTGCAGTACATCTAATAAAGCACTTCCACCATTTTCCGCAAGCAAAAAGTATCCTCAGCTAGTTCAAATGCTCAATCAATGGCATTATCAAGGTCAAAGTTTAGGACCACAAGAGCAAGGAATCAGAGAGCCTATTGTTGCACAAAAGAATCTAGGATTTCAAGGTCTTGGATATGTATCCAAAGGCTCACCATCTAAGAGTATTGGTACACCACACCCCCAAACTAAGCCTATCTCCAAACCCACCATGCCAGCCTCCCATCACTCCTTCAAGAAATCTTATGTCATCCCCCATCCACCACCTTTGCAAACCAAAAAAACCTACCATATCCCCCCTTCATCTGCTAAATCCATTTTGGGTCCCTATGTCCCAAAATCTACCATCCTCCATCCTCCTATCAGCCATCATAAAAATCCTATTCCATCCATTCCTATGCAAGATCAACAAAGGCACATATCAGGGCACATCATCCATCATCATCCCCCTACACGCTCTTCCATATCCTCTCCATCTCACAAAGCTTCTCCTAACCATCTTCCCAAAGCTTACCACAACAATGTCAATGCCAACTTCAAAATGCATAAAGCTAAAAATCCACGTCCTAGGCAATCATATGTCTATTCTAAAAGACATACTGCAAAAAGGAAAAATCCAATCAAAAAATGCAAAATAATGCAAAAGCCTATGAAAAGAAAATCCAAAAGCATGTGGATCCCAAAGAAAAAAGTTGAAACCCAATGCATAATAGCATCCACCATTGCTAATCCCCCATCTAGTGACTCGTGTCCCCCATCTCCTAACTCCATCTTCGGTGCCTATATCCCCAAGAGCACTTCCAAAAATCCACCATCAAGCTCGCATCTACCATCTATCCCCCATATGCTCTTTTCACACTTGTCCCAACATGTGCCAATGTTGATCCTGCAAGCATCTCCATCTCATGCTCCTTTCTAGCCTGTTCATCCCTCCATATCCTACCATCAATCCCATCTAATCCAATCTATTACATAAAACACACATCTGGTGTACCAACAGCTAGCAACAAAATTGAACATTCCAACAGCCAGTGAAAAAAGCCAAAAATAGCTTAAGAAAGCCAAAATCATTCTAGCCAAGTCCAAAGTCAAAAGTCAAAAAAATAAAGAAAAATAAAGTGTCCACTGCTGAAAACTTGGCAATTCAAGCACCTTGGACAAGTACCATGATGAAAACTTGGCAAACAAGTGTCATGTGTAATCTAGCCATCCCCAACTTAGCCTATCATCCTCATGCTTTTGGTCACATCTTGTCATCCAACTCCATCTTCCAATCTATCCACCTATCCTCCTGAAATGTCACTTTTCTAATTTTATATGATATTTCAAGCCTCTAATCAGATCTTTAAGATCAAACAACCAATCTTTCAAAGATCCACCAATTTCTCAATAAACCCCAAATCGGGTATGCCGGAAATAGTGCCAAAAACTTCACAGCTTCACATATTATTAGTAAATCTAAAAGTGGAAATTTTTATAAAAACTTCAGCAACAGAACAGCCTACAAAATTACATTTTCAGATCTATAGAACATTTACACAACAGCTTCCAAACGGAGGATAAAAACAATGCTCATCAGGCTCTCGAAAACAACATAGAATAGCCCGAAAACACCACAAAAACACTAATAATATATCACAGAAGTATAATCATGACCAAATACATATATTCAACTCTATTTTAACATCTAAAAGTATAAAATACAGCAGAAGCCCAAACTGATATGAAATACTCAACCGGAAACACCAAACTCTTACAAAAAACACACCCGAAAAACCACAAATCTGCACTATTCAGTACAAAGGCAAACTCTGCATGAGAATGCACATGGAATGGATTTAAACTCCTATCCTTACCCTTCCTAGAAACCTACAAACTCCCATTCTTGGGTCTCTTTCTCCACAAGTTCGGTAGCCTCTGAAGAATAACAAAAAAATGAACAAAAATCAAGTTCTAGAATCAGCCCAAAATACCTCCAAACTCCTTAAAAGAGGGCATAACCCTAACTCACATCCAAGAGGGGTTAATAAAACATATTTTAATAATAATTTTGATTTATTAGTCCATTAGCTTCCAAAGATTATTCCCTTTTTCTGAAACTTCACCTTTTTGGGCCTGCCTGCCTTAGAAAAGATTATTATTTTTAATTATTTGAAAAGGGGACATGACAAGTCCTCCCCTTCCAAATATTGCTTGTCCTCAAGAAATGGTTGAACAATAAACCAATCAATCCACCTGGATCCCAAATTTAGTCATGAACTATACTATTGTCAATTAACACAGGCTCCTGCAATATCCTCTACAATATAACCAAGAGGAATCCATAATCAAACTGACAATTACTGCTCAACCAAACTCCAAAGTCACAACTTCCACAATAAAAAACCCACGAGACACAAACTCTTAGAACATCAAAACCCAAGTAAAGTGGACAAATCAAACTACCAACATAGTAAATACCATCAACGCATTCCACTGGCCTATACGGAATGTATAATCCAACTCTACAACAATGGTGAATGCTCCCGAATGAAACTGTACCAAGTATGGAGAATCCACACATTGTACAACTCCTACAATCAACACAACTCTGTAGATCACTGACCACTGTCTCATAACCATAACTCCCATGCACCCCTAATGGTGAAAAGCCATCACAAGATAAACAAAAAGAATTGGAACCCAAACCAAATTTTCCTGCCATCAACTCCTCAACACAAGGATCAAATGCTAACTGATGTACATACCTTGCAATATAATGTTGATAAAAAAAACCAACCTCAGTCAATAGCTCACCATGAACAAGTGATACAACCCACTGTGACTGATCACCAGCTAAGTCAGGAGATGTCATAGCCAAAGGAGTAGAATCAATAACAACACCCACTGAAGAATCACTCTGAAACTCTTTCTCTAAGTCACGTATTATCAAGTTGTCAACTGCAGAACCTATCACCATGTCATGCCCATCACAACTCTCATCCCGAGGCATCAAACTATCCCATAACTGATAATAAGCACTAGGAACCAAAGTACATCTCTATATCATCATCTCATCAACATGGTCATCAAAGGTAAATTGATGAGCATACCTCACAATGTAATGCTGATAGAATGCGCCAATCTCAGTCAGTGGCTCAGACTACAATCTAGATGTAAGTAACTGCAATCGATCACTAACCAAGTTGGAACTGACTACTACCTCTAAAGACATTTCCAAGGGAGTAATATTACTAGCAAGAACCATGCCAACTATCGGCTCACCAACATCACACATGGTCTTTGATACAACATCTCTGGTCTTCGTGCCATTAGTGCTAGAGGTCACTACCATGTCAGGCATACCACAACAATCTTCTGCAGTACCCAACTCAACTAAACTTGACTCTAGTGGGGATGAACCCGATATGCCAATGTTAGTATCAAGGATGGATGCATCCCCATCTCCACTATCTTTGACAATCTTGACCATGGACATCCTCGGATCATCAGACACCATAGCTTGTCACTGTATAGAATCTAGTAAAGACTATAGTTGCTCTAACTCCATGGTCACCTTAGCCAAATGAAATTGTAACTCCTTGAAAGCCAACTGTGTACTCTCAAGAATCTCAGAAGTCACCTCAAGCTACTCAATAAGCTCACTCACCTCATCTTCCTTGGCCAACAATGCATCATATGTTGTACTGCCCCACTCCATAGGATAATCTCTGTTAGCTACCAACTACATATAATCCTATCTTAGAATCTAAATAGCCTCCCATAAAGAGTGGAACTCTTTCAAGGAAAGATAACTGCCTCCCTGCTCATCACTAGTAGGAGAACCCCATCCATAAACTGCTAACAATTGATGAGCAGCATCGAAATGTTGGCAAGTGATAGCAATGTCTTGCTCACTAACTCTCAACTGATCAGACACATGATGACATTGGCTTGACTGTCTCCCACAAACCTCCTCTGATGCACTGTCTAAAGGAGTATCCTCAAAGTTACTAGTCTCTAGAGTATTACCATCCATATCCTATGAATCAACTCTAAAGCTCATATCAACATACGAAGTATCAAAAACTATAGCACTACTGTCCAACTCCTTTGTACCTAAGGAAACTAAGTCTTCAAAACTGCCCACTACATCCTCTTGGATGTCATCAATGCCAATATGATCCTAGGACTCATCTGTACACACTGCCAAATATGAAAGATCATCAACACATTCCAGCAAGTATGGTCGACTGGATATATGAACAAAGCCCAACACCAGTGTATAAAAACTAATACCAACACTGGACAAGCTGTTAGCACAAGAAAAGAAAACACCATGCAATCTGCTAATCAAATCCATGATAGCACCCAAACAAACACTGCTACCAAAAAGTGTTAAAGATCTCTAGTCAATTGAATCCCAAATGCCAATATAACAATCTCGAGTCCATATTTGTAAACTAGAATTAGTTGGTAACTCAAGAAAAATCCTCACTTGAGTAATATGACTAGTACCAACTAACTCCATATACCTATCATGATGAGATAATGAAGTCACAATACTGTCTTTGTTCACTTTCAGCTAGTTGGACAAATTGTGTGAAGTACTACCAGCCTCAATCTCATGTGATGAAGCATCTAACTGTGCCTGGTACTCTTTCTCAGCAAAGTCATGAATGTTCAATGTCTTCTCATCTCTACCAAGTATCTCACCATCATGCACAACAACATCCTCATAATCATCATCTAAACCCACTATGTTGTAGTCACTACCTATTGTAACTATACCATCCTAAATACCTATGATATCACCCTTTAAGGACCTGTATACAATTGTCTCAATTTGAGTATCAAATTGACCATTACTATCAATCTATGTAATATCCTTTCTCACTACCTCCTATTTCAGAGTAGAATCTAAGACCTCTTCCTGGCTATAAGCTAGTTTCTCAAACTCCTCATGCAAGTTCTTGGTAATTGTATCACCTGCCCTGTGAGAAAATTTTCCAAATAGAAATCTGGTCAACTTATCCACCTTAGTTGGGTCAGACAACATGTCATTCATCATACGGTGGTGCTCAACCAATTGTTCAGACATGTCATGGCTTATTTTCCTAAGTTTATCTCGAATGTCTAAATAACCATCCTTTCTACTATTCTGACTTTGGATATCAATTGTTCAAGATCGTGTCCTCTGAGACTCTGTACTATACCTGTCCATTTTGGATAAAGTAGAGTGTAACCCCAATAGGTTATAACTTCTTCAAACACTAAGAACTAACATGCAAATGATTAGAAGTAGCATGCAACCATAGATTTTGATATGCAGCTGATTAGAAGCAACATGCAACCACCAAATTCACGAAGAACTAACATGCAAATGATTAGAAGTAGCATGCACCCATAGATTTTGACATGCAGCTGATTAGAAGCAACATGCAACCACAAAATTCACCAAGAACTAACATGAAAATGATTAGAATTAGCATGCAACCATAAATTTTGACATGCAGCTGATTAGAAGCAACATGCAACCATAAATTATGACATGCAAGATTTGGGTAGTTGTCAAAACTGACATGCAAATTTCTACAAACCCTCAGGCTGCAAGATCATAGCTTTGATACCACTAAAATGTCCCTTCCTCTAATTTTATATGATATTTCAAGCCTCTAATCAGATCTTTAAGATCAAACAACCAATCTTTCAAAGATCCATCAATTTCTCAATAAACCCCAAATCGAGTATGTCGAAAATAGTGCCAAAAACTTCACAGCTTCACATATTATTAGTAAATCTGAAAGTGGAAATTTTTATAGAAATTTTAGCAGCATAAAAGCCTACAAAATAACATTTTTAGATCTGTATAAAATTTACACAATAGCTCCCAAACGGAAGATAAAGACAATGCTCATTGGGCTCCCAAAAATAACATAGAATAGCTCAAAAATACCACAAAAACACTAATAATCTATCACAGAAGTATAATCATGACCAAATACATATATTCAGCTCTATTTTAACATCTTACAGTCTAAAATACAGTAGCAACCCAAAATGATATGAAATACTCAACCGAAAACACCAAACTCTTACAAAAAACACACCCGAAAAACCACAAATCTGCACTGTTCAGCACAAAGGCAAACTCTACATGAGCATGCACATGGAATTGCTTCAAACTCCTATCATTATCCTTCTTTAAAACCTACAAACTCCCATTCTTGGGTCTCCTTCTCCACAGGTTTGGCAGCCTCTAAAGAATAACAAAGAAATGAGCAAAAATCAAGTTTTGAAATTCGCTCAAAATGCCTCCAAACCCCTTAAAAGAGGGCATAACCCTAACTCGCATCCAAGAGGGGTTAATAAAACATATTTTAATAATGATTTTCATTTATTAGTCCATTAGCTTCCAAAGATTATCCCTTTTTTCTGAAACTTCACCTTTTTGGGCCTGCCTGCCTTAGAAAAGATTATTATTTTTAATTATTTGAAAAGGGGACATGACACCTCCACCCTCCAACTTCCATCTCACACCATCCACTTATCTCTACAGCTTCAGCCAACCATCATAGCTATCATCCATCTCCCTAGCCCCTTCAGCTTTTTCCATCCTAGCTTCAATCCTATCACATCCATCATAAGACCTCCTTTCACATGTCATCTTCTAATTGGGGGCATTGTATTCCTTGGAGATCTTGTCTTGTCCATCCTCCCTTATCATTGGTATCTAGCTCTAGGCTATCCTCATGAAAACCCAATGTCATCTCTTTATATCCATCATAATCCTAGCTATCTACCATCCTATCCAGCCATCTCATCCTGCTCCTCTAGCTATCCTTGGTCACAAAATATCTCATCATCATTGGGATGCATCCTCCCCAAATCCATATCTTCTTCTATCACCCCATCCTTAGCTTTCGCATCTTGCACAGCATCAAACCATCCCACTATTCTATCATTATGAGCTTTTGCCTGCTTGTAACTATCTTGGTAAGCTTCAGCTTGTAAATATCTTGGTCAGTCATCTTGAACATCCTCTTTGGGTTAGTACCATTGTATCTATCCAGCTTTTGTGTCAGTTCATCCTTGATCAACATCTTGCACACATTGCACAACCCTTGGTTAGCTATTCCAATGCATCCTTTAGCTAGATCTCCTATCACCAAAGTTTTATCCTTCTTAGTTCAGCTTGCCAGATGCATCACTCATCTAGATCCATTAGCTTAGGTGCTCTTCGATAGATCCTTGTAGGATATAGCTTTCCTCATGTTTGATCTTAGTCTGTTAGTACCTCGTCCTACCCATCTCATTGGAAAACGGTTCTCTTTTAGATTTTTGCTTTCTTTTGATTTGGAATCTTCCCTTTTGGGTCTTGAAGTATCTTTTCCAAGCAATCTTTTTGTTCCCTCCTCAAAGTTGCCATGATCTTCCATATCATGGTATACTGCGAATGGAGAAATCTAGGTGTAAGGTCTTGATTAGGTCTTTTGTTTGTTTTTCTTTTCTGCTTGTGGGTTACCCAGTGTCAATTCCACGCTGCTTCCTCTGGGATTCATGTGTGATACTAGGGCAATCCTTGCATGTTTATTTTGAGTCAGCCCGTCAGTCCTCTGGACAGTTGGTGAAAAGGCCTTTAGACAGTGCATCAAAGGAGGTTTGTAGGAGACAGTCAAGCCAATGCCATCATGTGTCTAATCAGTTGAGAGTTAGTGACCGAGACATTGCTATCACTTGCCAACATTTTGATGCTACTCGTCAGTTATTAGTAGTTTATGGATGGGGTTCTCCTACTAGTGATGAGCAGGAAGGAAGTTATCTTTCCTTGACAGAGATCCACTCTTTATGGGAGGCTATTCGGATTTTGAGACAAAATTATATGCAGTTGGTAGCTGACAGAGATTATCTTATGGAGTGGGGTAGTACAGCATATGATGCATTGTTGGCCAAGGAAGATGAGGTGAGTGAGCTTACTGAGCAGCTTGAGGTGACTTTTGAGATTCTTGAGAGTACACAGTTGGCTTTCAAGGAGTCACAGTTTCATTTGGCTAAGGTGACCATGGAGTTAGAGTGACTACAGTCTTTATCTGATTCTATACAGTCACAAGCTATGGTGTTTGGTGATTCGAGGATGTCCATGGCTGAGATTGTCAGAGACAGTGGAGATGGGGATGCATCCATCCTTGATACTAACATTGGCATATCAGGTTCATTCCCACTAGAGTCAGGTTTAGTTGAGTTGGGTATTGTAGCAGATTATTGTATGCCTAACAGGGTGGTGGCCTCTAGTACTGAAGGCACAGAGACTAGAGATGTATCAAAGGTCATGTGTGATGTTGGTGAGTCGACAGTTGGCATGGTTCCTGCTAGTAATACTACTCCCTTGGTGATATCTTTGGAGGTAATAGTCAGTTCCAACATGGTTGATGATCAATTGCAGTTAGTTTCATTTGGATTACAGTCTGAGCCACTGACTGAGATTGGCGCATTCTATCAGTATTACACTGTGAGGTACGCTCATCAATTTACCTTTGATGACCATGTTGATGAGATTATGATACAGAGATGTACTTTGGTTCCTAGTGCTTATCATCAGTTATGGAATAGTTTGATGCCTCGAGATGAGAGTTGTGATGGGCACGACATGGCGATAGGTTCTGTAGTTGATAGCTTGATAATACATGACTTAGAGCAGGAGTTTTGGAGTGATGCTTCAGCAAGTGTTGTTATTGATTCTACTCCTTTGGCTATGACATCTCTTGACTTAGCTAGTGATCAGTCACAGTGGGTTGTATCACTTGTTCATGGTGAGCTGTTGACTGAGGTTGGTTTTTTTAATCAACATTATATTGCAGGGTATGTACATCAGTTAACAATTGATCCTTATGCTGAGGAGTTGATGGCAAGCAAATTTGGTTTGGGTTCCATTTCTTGTTGTTTATCTTGTGATGGCTTTTCACCATCAGGGGTGCATGGGAGTTATGGTTATGAGACAGTGGCCAATGATCTACAGAGTTATGTTGACTGCAGGAGTTGTACAGTGTGTGGATTCTCCATACTTGGTATAGTTTCATTTGAGAGCATTCACCATTGTTGCAGAGTTGGATTGTACATTCCATATAGGCTAGTGGAATGCATTGATGGTATTTACTATGTTGGTAGTCCACTTTACTTGGGTTTTGATATTCTAAGAGTTTGTGTCTCATGGGTTTTTGACTGTGGTAATGGTGATTTTGGAGTTTGGTTGAGCTATAATTTCCAGTTTGATTATGGATTCCTCTTGGTCATATTGCAGAGGATATTGCAGGAGCCTGTGTTAATTGGTAGTAGTATAGTTCATGACTACATTTGGGATCCAGGTGGATTGATTGGTTTATTATTCAGCCATTGCTTGAGGACAAGCAATTTTTGGGAGGGGAGGACTTGTCATGTCCCCTTTTCAAATAATTAAAAAATAATAATCTTTGCTAAGACAGGCAGGCCCAAGAAAGTGAAGTTTCGGAAAAAGGGAGTTAATCTTTGGAAACCGTTGGACTAATAAATGATAATTATTATTAAAATATGTTTCATTAACCTATCTTGGACGTGAGTTACAGTTATGCCCTTTTTAAAGAGGTTTGGAGGCATTTTGGGGGGATTCCAGACTTGATTTTCGCTCATTCTTTGTTATTCTTCAGAAGCTGCAAAACCTGTGGAGAAGGAGACCCAAGAACGGGAGTTTGCAGGTTTCCAGGGAGACCCAAGAACGGGAGTTTGTAGGTTTCCAGGAAGGCTAAGGATGGGAGTTTGAAGCCATTCCATGTGCATGCTCATACAGAGTTTGCCTTTGTGCTGAACAGTGTAGATTTGTGGGTTTTTGGGTGTATTTTTTTGCATGAGTTTGGTGTTTTCAGTTGAGCATTTCATATCAGTTTTGGTTGCTGCTGTATTTCAGACTTTAAGCTGTTAAAATAGAGCTGAATATATGTATTGGGACGTGATTAAACATTTGAGATAGTTTATTAGTGTTTTTGTGGTGTTTCTGGGCATTTTGTGTTAATTTCGGGAGCTCGATGAGCATAGTTTTTGTCCTACATTTTTGAGCTGTTGTGTAAAGGCTATATAGATCTGGAAACATCATTTTGTAGGCTGTTATGCTGCTGAACTTTCTGTAAAAATTTCCACTTTCAGATTTATTAATAACAGGTGAAGCTGTGAAGCTTTTTGGCACTATTTTCAGCATACCCGATTTGGGGTTTCTTGAGAAATTTGGTGGATCTTTGTGATAGCAGTTGTTTGATTTTGAAAATATGATTAGAGGTGTGAAATACCATATCAAATCAGAAAAGGGGACATTTCATATAGCATATACATTTTGGCATGCTCGGTGGGACATCTCTATGTCTAGTCTCTCCTCTTCTTATTCGAGACTGGGGCAACCTTGTTGCTAAAACATCTTCTTCATATCTTCTTCATTCAAACTTCCTTGAAATAGTTTTGTCTCAACACTATGTCAAAGAGGGGCAAAATGTAGACACCTAAATTTGATTACACTGCTTTGGTAATCCTATTTAGTTATCTTTAAAGGCATCATTAATTAAATTCCTATTTAATTAATCCTTTGCCATCCCCTAGCTGATTAATTTAATTAATCATCTATAGTCCTAATTGATAAATCAAATAACCTATTATTTATCAATTAATCATATTCTTCTATCTAAATTCCAAAATTCTCATTTATTAAATAAATCTATTTGATAAATAAAGCCCTCAAATCTAATAACCCTTAAACTATCCTAAATCTTCCATTTAGCCTAATCCACCCCATCCACCCATACTAACTAAGCTTAGCCACTAACTCACCCACCCTCATGAATGCCATCCACTTGTAAATCTCTAACAAGCTTAGTCTAATACTAAATCACCCCTAATCCCCCCCCTAACCTTTTCACATTCCCTAAGTAAGCTTAAGACTTTCCTAAGCCAAGAAAAGTCAACAATCTCAACTCCCTCCAAAATATCCCAACCACTAAGCTTTGAATACTCTTACAAAGGCCATAAAGACTCTTACAAGTTCATTCATTTCTCTTACAAGCCATTATGAAGGGTCTTTATGAAGATATTATCCCTTGAGCCTCCTTTGTTGACTCATCCTTGCCCTTTCCTCTACCCACTCACTCTGTGACATGTGTCATTCCCTGATTGGTTGTAAGGAAGTACAATCCATGTGCTCTCCTCTCATGCAATCTCAACCCTCGTTAACCATTTTCCCATCCTTACATCTTAACCCTTCATCTCTCAAGCCCTTAGCCTATCAATTGAATCCCCTTCCAAGACATTTGATCACAATCCTTGAGTTAAAGTTATAATGCTAGTTTGAGAACCAAAAGCCATCAACCATACCCTTATAATGCCAAATTGAGAGCTCACAAAGCTACCAATTTGCCATTACCCATACAACATCCATTGAAGAAAATTTTGAGCACTTTAGCATACATCCCAATCCTTAGACTCATCTACCAAGCAAAGAGAAAAATCCTGTTGGGAGAGTCCATTCATTTGGCTCACATTTCCAATTGGGGTTTCCTCTTTAGTTTCTCATTTATGTTATGGTATTTTAGTTTTTAAATGCTTTTGATTTCTTAATTTAGTGTTTCTAACATACTAATATAGCATATACAGTTAGACCTTATAGACTAGGTCAAAAACCTAAGATCCAAATACCAAACCTTAGTTTGCTCAATTTCACATTCTGCACTCTCTATTGCTTATCATCAATCATAAAAATATCTCATCTATGATACATGATAAAGGAAAATTTCATTCCTTTATACTGAGTCCATAAAAAAATTCCCTAAGTCAACTATTAGACCTTCTAAATTAATTATTATAGGACCACATTAAGAACATGTTACACTTAGCGATAACCTTAATCTTTTGCCTGGCAACTTGAATAACTTTCTATATATACAATATTATGATGAGTGAGATTAGCCACATCATCCTCAACATGTATTCTCCATGTCCTCAACCTCAATCCTAAAGATATCAAGTCTGCTAAGAGATATAAAATTTTTACCAGAACATGCCTCTGTAAACTCTATCTAAGAATAGACATCACCAAAACTTACATAACTTCTTCTATACTTATCCTTTCTTATTTTGATGTTAATTTCATATACCATATACTCAAAAGTATCTCCCATAACCTGAGGTGGTTATAACGCTCAACTAGTCATCTGTACCAACTCAATCTTTTCGTTGTTCTTCTGTTAGATACCATAGAAGACTGCTATGTTGATATCAATGACAAACTCTGTCATGAATGTAACATATCATCATAGTGGTACTCCCCCATAGGAATATAATCAATATTCATGCTTCCAATCAATATTCCAATAATCTCTCCAATCTTCCAATAGCAATGTGGTGGTTGAACATCATGGGAACATAGGGAGATGAATGATTAGATCAGGTGAGAGGGTGGGAGGGTGTGGATCATTGATATATAATGAGAAGTCCAAGTTCCTATTTCTATGTTTTCACTAAGGTACCTATCCAAGCTACATGAATAGCCAATTTTTCACCATTAGATGCTTCTTCTTCTTTTTGGTATCATTGGGTGGAAGAATTACCAAGTTTTCACCATGATGAAGAATTTTTTATGACTTGTTAAGTTTTTTTTTTCTTTTTTCACGATTAGTAGGATACACTAAGAAAATAAGGCATAGAACATCTTAAGGTGAATGATGTTGGTGGGATCATTTAGAGTTTCACTTTCTAGTGTTGATAGTTGATATGCTCTTGAGCCAAAAGACATTGTGACAACATGTGGACCAAGCCATGTGGGCTCAAACCCGCCCTTCTTCTCTCGATCTTCATAAACTTTCATGTTTTCTTTGAGGACCATGTCACCTACTTGAATTTTTTATGGGTGAACCTTTTTTTTTAGTTTCCCTTGAGTCAATTTTGATAAATTATGAGGTGGTCATAGGCTCGTTGCCTTCTTTGATCTAGTAGATCCAATTGTGTGAGTCTAGCAACTCTGTAGTCCTTATTTGATATTTTTCCTCATAAAGATATGTGAAAGGATGGGAGTTCAACCTCAATAATAAGGAATAATTCAATACCATAGACCAAGAATATGGATTTGTGCCTATGGATGTGTGAAATGAGGTCCAGTAAGTCCATAAAGTTGGGTTGATCTGTAGATGCTAATCCCAATCAAAATTATTGATAACTTTCTTGAGGATTTTGATTAGGGTTTTGTTAGTTGCCTCAACCTTGCCATTACCTTCTAGAAATTATAGGTTGGAGAAATGGTGTTGAATGTGGATAGAGGTGTACAACTTTTCCATATTGAGGTTTTCAAATTTACCTCTGTGGTTTATAAAGATGGTAGCAGAGATACTAAAGAAGCATATAATATGATAGAGGATGAATTTAGATATTTGAACTCATGTGGTAGTGACAAATGGGACTACCTCAACCCACTTGGTGAAATAATATGTAGCAGTGATGATCCATTTGTGGCCTTTTGAAGATAGGTGTGTAATGACACTAACAAGGTCAAACCCCTAGCATGCAAATGGTCATGGTTTTTTGATAGGTTGGAGATCTTGTGTAGGAGATCATATCAAATTTGCATTTTTCTGACAAGGTAGACATCTTTTGAAAAATTCACAAGCATCATGTTCAATAGTAGGCCAATAGTATCTCACTCTCAATATTTTTTGTACTAGCACTTTATCACTAGTGTGAGCACTACAAAGTCTAAAATGTACCTCTTTTAAAGTCATGGTGACCTCACTTTGGTCTGAACACTTGGAGAGAATGTCATGATAACCTCAACAATATAGGGTGTTGGCTATGATAGTGTAGTGGGATGCTTTGTGAATGAGGTTTTTTTGTTGGTTTGATGTGAGGTGAGGGCATATGATACCATTTTTTAGATAAGCATGAACTTCATGGTACCACAAGGATTGGGGACTAACCAAGATACATATTTGTGTTTATTTTTCATTCTTTTATATGGGTTCATGTAGTTTCTCAACTAAGAACTCATTATGTGTACCTTCTTGAGAAATTTCCAAGAGTGAACCAATGGTGACCATTGCATCTACAACCTTATTTTGTAACCTTGGTACTTGTGTGAATTAAATCTTGGTGAAATGTTTCTTTAATACGTCAACCAATTCTTTGTAAGGTAGAAACTTGTCATCCTTTGTTTGGTATTCATCAAGCACTTGTTTGATAATTAATTGTAAGTCTCCAAAGACCTTTTTTTTTTAATGTTCCATTCAACTATTGTCTTGATCCCTACAATCAGAGCTTCATACTCCAAGAGGTTATTGGTGCATTGGAATTGTAGCTTCAATGCTTTGGGAATGTAGTTTTCTTGAGGGATAACTAATAATATTCCTACTATTTACCTATGAGTGGTATAGGATCCATCAAAGTATAGCTTCCATGATGGTTGTTATTCTATCATGTAGAGATGTTCATTTGGAAACTCCATAACCAAAGGATAAGCATCAACTAATGTTGCATCATCCAAGTGATCTATTATTGTTTGTCCCTTGATTACCTTTCCATTGATGTATTGAATGTCAAATTCACTGAGGAACATTACCCATTTTGTTAGGTGGTTTGTGAGTGTTATGCATGATAACATATATTTTAAAGGGTCAATATTGGAGATGAGCTACATAGTATGACTCAACTTGTAATGGAAAAGCTTCCAAGTGGTGAAAACCATAGCCAAAAATGATTTTTCCATAGGAGTGTAATTAAGCTCATAGCCAACTAAAGTGCAACTGATGTAGTAGATGGATCTTTCTTTTCTTTTCTCATCAACTTGTACAAGAAGTGTGCCTAATTCTATTGGATTAGTTGTTATGTATAGTATCAATGGTCACCCAAAAACTTCTAGAACTAAGATCAGTGGATTGGCTAGGTATTTATTTATCTTTTCAAAGTTGTGTTGACATATAGGGTCCCATTTGAAATTTAGGTCTTTCTTGAGCAAATGTGTGAATAGCTGACATTTATCTACTAGGTGTGAGATGAACCATCTTACTAATTGTAATTTACCCTAAAGGGAACAAAGTTGCTACAATTTCTTGGGAGGAGGCATGTTCATGATGGCTTTGACCTTTTGGGGTTTGGTCTCAGTGCCACACTATGATATAGTAAATCCTAGGAGCTTCATATATGTAATGTCAAAAATGCATTTCTTGGGGTTAAGCATGAGGTAGTACTTTGTTAATCCATCAAAAACTTCTTCAAGGTGAGACACCTAATCCATGACATCTATAGATTTGAATAACATGTCATCTATATAATCTTCAAGGGTTTTTTGGATGAGGTCATGGAAGATGACTATCATAGCCTGTTGATAGGTTGCTCCTACATTCTTTAACCTAAAAGGCATCATGTTATAGCAAACAGTTCCCTAAGGGGTGTTGAATGTTGTCTTATGTTCATCCTCTTCTACTATCTATATTTGATTATACCCAAAGAATATATCCATGAGGGGTAATAGTTTGTGGCCAACAGTGAGATCCACAATCATGTCAATATTTGGGAAAGAAAAATCATCTTTGGGACAAGCCTTATTGAGGTCCCTAAAATTTGTATAGATCTTGATATCACCAGAGGGCTTTGTGACTAGTACCATGTTGGAAATCCACTCTAAGCAGTTGATTGGATAGATGACCTTTATTTTTGGCATCTTTTCCAATTCTAATTTTACTAGCAAGGTGACCTTGGGATGCATGTTTTGGAGTTTCTTATTGACTGGCTTAAATTTTAGATCTATTGCCAAATGATGTAAAATCAAATTAGGATCTATTCCTAGCATGTCATGGTATGACCATGTGAATTGACCAATGTTTTCTCAGAGTACCTCAATGAGAAGTTTTTCTTGGTCTGGTGGCAAATATGTTGTGATATATATGATCTTGGGTATCTCTATCAGACTAATTTTGACTAGTCCTATCTCTTCAATTAGGATAGATGATACTTCTAGCCTATGATCTTGTGGGAGAAGGAAGAAATCTCCATCTTCAAGCACCTCAGAAAGGTTTTCACCATTAGATGCATCTTTTATTTCTCTTTTATTTTGTGATTGATCTGATGGTGCTCCAAAGAATTTTTCACTAGGGGATACCTCTATTGTTCCTTTTTTTCCCTATTTTCTCATCATTTTTGTGACTAGAGATTTCTTCCTCCCCAAGGTAACCTTTGAAGTCCAATTTGTAGACATAAGTTGATGGTGGCTTTGGTTTCTTGTCTAGTGTCTCAGTCCCCATGAATCTTAGGAGCACTTCCTTGGTAGGGAACTTATCAACATGGAGTAGACTTGGTTGGTCCCAATAAATGAGTTTATGATGGGTAAGTGGGAGGTCTATGTTGGAACTCAAAATTGAAGCCCTAATTTTAAGTACCATTCTAAATTTTGAGTCTAATTGAGCCCCTATAATCACTTTTAATGCATGTGTACCTAGCTATCATTTTGAGGCCTATGAGTTATTTTATGTTTCCAATATCTTACATTTATTATATGCATGTGTCCTAGATGATAAATTGTCATTCTGAATCTCTCTGTGAAGCATCATTTTGAGCATTACTTAAATCTACATTTTTCCAAAGTGTCAAACAGTGATAGGTTGCCTAGTTTGGATTTAAATATCTTGCATCCAAATATGTTTCATGACTCACCACTTTAAGAGTGTTTATTATGCATAGAAAAGAACTTATGTTTCATATTTCAAGTCATTTTGATATGTTTTGACTAGGTTTTGAATCCCTCAAATTTGGTTGTTTATTGTTTTCATGTTGATGCATATTTCTCAAAATTTTAGGAAACCCTGTTTGACCAATTATAACTTTGACCTAGTTTACCCTACTAAGAAAATACCTTTTTTATTGCATTCTAGGGGTGAAAGGTATGCTATGTTCTATATTTGAGCTTATGATGAATCTATTTGACTAGTTTTCAAACGTGATTCCAACTACAATTTATAAAGTTTTACTAGTGTCCAAAAGTGTAGATTGATTTGTAGCCTTGTTTGGGATGTCATACCTCTGAATCTGTAATAGATGAGACCAAATGGATTGTACCAATAATTTTTACTTTGAAAATTCTTTGAGCATGCCATTTTTCAAGTCTTGACCAATCTGTCTACACACTTTTCCAGGTCTATTTCGTTTGCAAAAATCAATGTACTACTAGTGTTACCATTTATGCAATTCAGAGTACTTAACATTGTACACTAGCCAAATTTTCCCAGTTATTTGTCATGAGACCAAATAATAGACTTTGTAATCCCCTTGTGATAGTAAACTAATTCCACAATCTTTGTGCCTCTAAGTGTTTGTTTGACCTGTCTTCGAAGCCAAAATAGACTACACTTTATTGTTTTCTGACATTTTTGTTTGCAAGAAGTTTCAAGTGAGCAACTTTGATGGTCAATATATTTTGACTCAAATGTTTTCATTAGAAAAAATTTTATAGGTACAAGAATGTGGAATAGAGAATAAGTATTCTTATTCTCTAAGTCAGATTGTTTTCTTTAGTCAATTTTTAAAGCTAGCTTGCAGGCCTCTTGGCACGAAATTGACAGTCCTCAAAAATGATTGAAAATGAGTTGTAAAAGTTGAATCAGTGATACAAATTGAATTCACTCAACTCAAGGAGGTTGGTAAGTGGATTTTACAAGGATGATTTATTTTAGTTTGAAAAAAATTTAGTCAAACCCACTATGGGGCCCTAACTAATCTCACCAAAACTAGTAAGACAATGTGAGGTTCAAAGGTATTTGGAAATAATTTTGACCATCATTATTATAATTTAATATGCACTCATATCCATTCATGACTAAGTGGGTATGTGATATCAAATTTAGTGAATGAAAAGGAATTGAGAATTTTAGAGGCCCAAGGCTTACCTTTGTTGAGATGTACTTCTATGTTGGCCCCTCCTTTAAAGAGATTGTCTACAATCCTCCCTATAAGATAATGTGGTGTGTGAAATTGTATAAGAAAAGGTGGAGCTGAAAAATGTTGATTCGGGAAGTTTTTGTCTTTCATGAAAAATGTAAAGTTTATTTGTTTCACATCTAAGTGCACATGTGGGTGAAGGTAAAATGAAAGACCCTCAAATTACTTATACTTCGAGTTTACTTGTGGAGAATGTAAAAGAAAATCGGTGACACAAATTTTCTAATGGAAAACTAACCTTGCTAAGCATGTGTCCATGTATGCAATGAAGAGTTCTTGGATGCATATGCACATGTAGAAGATAAGAAGTATAATGTAGTGATTGAAATGGTACAATATCTACTAAAAATACCATCACACTTCCATTCTAGTCTCTGCGAGATAGGATGTATGCAAGTGTATACATTAAAATAAGTTTACCTTTGATGCATGTGGCTTATCAATTGGTAGCATATTTCCTTAATCCAATACAACTATGGTGGAATGGAATCTGAGTGGACTAAACATGGAGTAGATAATAGTCTATCAACTACTTTGGAATGAAATTGATTGAAGTAGATCCTAATTATCATCAAAACATTTGAAACTAGAGGAGTGCTTAGTTGATAGTGATCATAGGATATAGGTTATGTCTTAAAAATGAGCAAGATGTGTTTTAGCTATCTTCCATTGAGATTGTCTCTTAACCCTTGGAGTTTCTTGATTCCATCCTTTTTCCCTTGTGATATTTCAATAACACCCTCAAGCATTTTTCACTCTACCCAAGCAACTTCTCTTATCATAGAGCATGCTAACAGAGGTGATTTTGGAGGCACTTCATCTGATCCACGTGGGTGCATTCGTTGGATAGTGTGGGGGATTAGTCATAATTTATATGCAGCTAGTATGAATCTTGAAGTATTTGGGAGGCTTCAGTCCATGCTGGTAGCTTAATGTCACCTGTAGAAAGGCCATTTGCCTTGTGAATTTCTAAAAGTGACTATCCTAAGAAACCTTCCCCAATCTGCCTACAAGTCCATGTTATGAAGAGACATACGTTGGATTTGAAGAAGCTTGCATGGAATCAGGAATTGTATGATTCACCATTTATTGTGTGAGTTACAATTAGATGTAATTCATCTAATGTCCATTGAATTAGTGAAGAAATATGATGAGGGAAAAGGAAGAAACTTTTTTAGACATTTAATCCCGCATTCTATAGGTGGGGGAACTTTTTGGTATTTAAATACATGAACATAGAATGCCTTAGTGTCATAAAGACACTCCATTTTTGGGAAGAGGAAGCCTTGCATGGTGGGGTCGGCTAGCTAATGACAATGCAAAAAAAAAATTGATCCAGCATGCATGGCAACCACCTAGATGACAAGGTTGACCTGAGGACCAATAAGGAGGTGCCATGTGGCATGTAGTTTGAGGCAGGCCCAAAATTCATAGCTTCACACTAGTTGGGATGTGGTTAGTGCTAATAATAGAGATGAGGAGTTGTTAGTAAATAGATTTGTCCTCTCCAAAAACACCTTTACAATTGACTCTTGAATACCCAAAAGAAAGACTAACTCTGAAACTAACAATAGAGTCACTTGCAATTATCTTGTCAAGTGCTCTCTGAATTTTGAAATGAAGGTATAGCTCCCTCCTTTTGATTTACAATAAATGATTTTCTGGTTATGACTTTAACCTAGAAGGAAATGAAGGAATACTAACATCCATTCATCAACATGACTAAATATTAAAATAAGAAATAGATGGACAATTTTAACTTCCTCCCTCAGAACCTTTAAACTCCAAAATATGTTTCCAATATGCAACAAAGGAAAGCTAAATTTTCACATGCAATTAATATCCACAAGAACATGAATCATAGTAGAGTTAACAATAGTATCTACTCCAGAAAGTTTAATATAACATATAAAACTGTAGAATTTTATATACTTTGCCACAACTTCAGAAAATATATTCAAAGTTTTAAAGCATAGAATACTTAGGCAAAAATAGTTCTGACTCAGTATTCTATGGAGAGATGAACTTTTTTGATACAATATTGAAAAAAACTAAATTGTCTTCCCTTTCCTTCAAAAGTGCAGACTCCTTCAAAATGGGAGGAACCCATTTACAATAGAATTTACTATTTTTAAAGAAATCCTACCCCAAGTAGTTTCTCAACTACCCTAAATTCTTTTCTTTAAAATCTATTTTCAATCCCGTACAACTTTTCATAAAAAACCCCCCTATTACAATAATAATTAATTCTTTAAAGAATTAATCATTTTTAAAATCTCTTTCCAATTTACCCTACCAAAACTAATTGCAATAATAATAATTAATTCTTTTAAAAAAAGAATTAATTATTTTAAATCATTATTTTCCAAATATAATTCTTCTACTTTCACCCTCATATTATAATTAATTCGTTATAGAATTAATCAATATGAGAAATTAGAGTAATGGTTTATTGATTAATGACTTTGCATTTAACTTGAATATATTTAATTCATTAAAGAATTAAATAAATAATATAAATGCAAAATAATTTGTAAATTTTAAAGTTTTCTAATTTCTCATGTTATTGAGTTAAGAGGGGAAATATTTAGGGTTCCAAAACCCTAGCTAACAGGAGTAAATGTTAAGTTAACCATGTCATGGCATCTTTGATTAAATCTAACAATTAAGTTTAACTAACAAGATGAGGAGATAAGGGCTATCATGACTTTGTAGAGGTTAGATGTCAGTCAAGGTTAACCATGGAGATGAAGAGATAAAGGGTTTTCACATAATCATAGTGGTTAAGCTTGTAGTTAGAGTTAAGGTGGAGATGTGGAGATGGCAGTTATCTCCACATCTTGGTGGTTAATGCTAGGTAGAGGTTAGAGGTGGACATGTGGAGAAATAATGACATGTGGAAAGGGATGCTAACAATATGATGATGTGGCATATATGGCCTATCAAATAATGGCACCTAGCACAGCAGTCAACTTGAGGTTTGACCAAAGTAGAGTTGAAGGTAAATGTAAAGTTTGAAATATTCAAACTTTGAAGTATCTTCAACATGTATGTACATTCTAAGGATTTGAAAATTTTAAATAATTTTGGATATATTTTATGCTTCAGCCTATGTGAAATGATCAAATATTTTCAACATTGAAATGGTATGTTTATGTCCAAGTGCTAGAATTTTTTAATGTGCACCGAGGGCCTTATTTTTTGCCGAAATATGGAGTATCATATATCAATAGAAAGAGGAGAAGATGGACTTTCTAATTTTGCAATCAGAATATGTGCAATTTCAACTAGGCAAAACTTATAGGCAGATTTGGGAAAATAGGGGCATTCTCAACAAAACAAGTTTTTTTCATGATGGAGTTTCAATTTCAATTGGAAAGCAAACAGAGAAGTTTTTTGGCTTGAGATTTGGGGGAAATGTTCCTAAGAGTATTATTTTGCCTCTAATGTTATTTAGAATTTGATTTGGCATGATTTTTAATGACATTTGTGTCTTCTTTCAAATCAGTTGAAGATATTCCTGAGCACATGTTAGAAACAACAAAGATGAGATATGATTTTTTATTGAAGGAAGATAGAAGAGTGAAGTTCTACATCAACAGGTGGAAGTTCTTCAAGTGGAAAAATGGTAGCACCATAGTAGGTCTGGGATTTCTTTCATTCTTTATAGTATCTTCTCTTCTCTTTCTTTAGGGTTGGTGGTTTCTTGTTCCAGTCTATTGAGCATAGCTCTAGCTGCATACACCACATCCTCAGCATAGTTCTCTGTATATGAATAGTATTAATGGAGTCTTATAGATAGTTCTAGTCTATTTAGTTCTTTTATGATTTATTTTCATACATTGTCATGTATTTTTTTTAAGGAAATGAATAAAATGCAGGAATGAGTTTATCTTCAATCTAATTCTTGTCTTCTATTTATGTTGTTTGTAATCTTCTATGGTTTGTGAACAAAGAGCACAAACCCAGTTGCAACCTATTTTAGGTTGTATGTTTTGGTTTATTTTATTTGTGATTCAAGGAATCATGTAAATGCTTGATTTATCATAATGGGGTTCTATATTTCATGAAGGGATTGGTCAAGTGTGAGATTCAATCTTGATGCAAATTTTTGATTCACAAAGTGATAGGATAGATCTAGAGTCCCTATATATGAGATATATCACTAATATCCAAGGATGTATATTTATGGTTTTTGTAATTTCCCAATAGATAAGGCATTGATCAGCTATAGGATCTATATATTTTGTTGCTCATATCTTGGTTATGCTGAAATCAACATATTAATCAAAGTTTTTTTCCCTTTCATGTTGAAGAGCTTAAAAAAAATTCCCTCACTTAGCTTATCAAGTTCATAGCCCATGCTATTATCTATTTCATGTCTTTGTTGTTTGCATAAGCATAGAAGATTCAGGGGAATTCATCTACTAAATATAGATTCAAATTTATGGTTTTAGCAATTGGTCACATAATGGAATCTATAGGTTCACCCGCCTAGGTTTTGTAGAGACTGAAGGAGTATAGCCTTATAGTTGGCCTTGATGTCTGAATAGGTATGTTGAACATGGGAATTAGCTACCCCTAGAGGTATTTTTTCCTATCATTGGGTTATTCAAAAACTGTTAAATCAGGAGCCAAAAAAATGGTGACTCTATTGGGGAATATGTGAAGTAATTCATTGTTAAAAGTACTAGAATCTCTAGTATAATCTATTCATTTTTAGTCATGTATTTCAGCTATGTTGTTCCCATCCAAGTCACCAACAAAATGGTGACTCTACTAGGGAATTAATGGATCTATATAGTAGATAAACCTTGAGAATTTAAAAAGAGATTCAATACAACAAAAAAAAGGGCATGATAAAGCTTGCTACAGCAGCAAGAATGTGAGGTATTTTCCATTTCTTTGTTGAAGATTCATGTCTCCCAGTTATGCCTTATTCTTGACAATGGTAACTTTATATATTGGTAACAAATAATGTTATTAAGACCACTTGTGAATTCTCATGTTTTAATCCAAGTGATCATGAAGTTATGATGTAGATTTAAGAGTTAGGGAATATAAGTTTCTTTCACCTTGTCAAGAATATGAAATCCCAATGTTGTTGTATAAAGCTTTTCAAATACCTATTGTAAATTTTGGACTAGCTTGTTATATTGTGCAAGTTGATTAAATATTTTCTCACTACGTGAGTGGTGACTCAAAGTTATATCTCTGTACCAATGCATTGTGAAGTTCAAGGTATGATGAAGGATACAACAATTGGAAAGCAGATTTGAAGAAATAATCTCAATTTCTTGGTAATGGTTGAAAAGATTATGTGAGATGCTATGCAAGAGTTACTAAATTAAGATAGCATTTGAATCTATAATTGTTTGCAGTATTGAAATGGTATGCAAGCATTGCATATTAAGGTATTTTTTGACTTTCATGGGATTTATTTTCCATGAAAGTAAGTTATACAAAGATTTCTCCATCGAGTGATGTTTCTAGCACTAAGTAGGGGAGTTGTTTGATGAATCTCCACATACTTTATGAGAGATAGATTCAGCAAATGTGTTTACATGTTGGAGTATGTTTAGAGATTGAATTGGTAGTAGAGTTTTCAAATCTGCTGCAAGTTAAGAAGTCTAAAATTTTATTTTGGTGAATGAATTTTTAAGTTTTTGAAGAATGGAAGATTTCATTTCACTTAGTAGGTAGCCTGTCAATGGTACATGTAGATCTATTTCTACTAAGAGATACTTGTCATTACTCTTTGATGAAATCCATAGTTTCCCAAGTACCGTGATGCATGATCTTAAAAATATTTTTCCTAAGTTCAATGAGAATCATTTGGATTCAGCTAGTCATCATATTCAGATGTTTAGTGATCTCATGGGTGATTTTGAGATTTCTCATGAAGACATGCATATGAAGTTTTTTCAAACCTTGGAAGGTGATGTTAGGGATTGGGTTTCCTTTTTTCCAGCATCGTTGATTTCATCTTGGAGTGAATTGCATTCAACCTTCATGAACTAATTTGGGGAAAGAATAAGCATCTCTAATTCTTTTGAGAAGTTTTGGAACATCTAAATTAGGAATGACAAACTTATTCCTAAATTTAACATTAGATTTGCAAGAGTTGTGAATGGGATTCCTAAAAATTGTAGATCGGATGATAAAGTGTGTTTAGTATTTTATCTTGATGCATTTGATGAAAAGATGAGCTATCATTTGAGGGATAAAGAACTCAAGGCTTTGTATTAGGCATTCATGACAGCAATAGAGATTGAAAAGAATATAAATTATGGACTAACCAAGAGTCATTTCTCTAGAAATTTTTGTCAGCAAGATGAAGTTGAGAAAAGAAACCAATTTCATGTTGGTGTTTCAAATACAGATCATTGTGTAAGTCCCCCTGTAGTTGTAAACAATCTTGTTGAAAATTCATAATTTTAAACATCTGAAGATGATTTATCTTTGTTGAAAAAAACAACTAATCCTATGCTTGCTAAACAAAATGCATATGTTTGTAATCTTACAAAATTAGATGATGAAGTTGATTCACTTCATATGAAAGAAGTAATTTTAGTTGTTGCTTCTCCTATTGATGATTTTCCTTATGTTGAGAATGTTACTAATTATGAAGTTAAAAGATATGTATCACAGTATAAGGATGAAGGGGTGGAAAGTTATGACTCAAGTGATGAAAACAAGGTTGTTGATTCAATATGTCACAAAGCAACATCATATGAAGAAGATGATGAAAATGGTTACTCAAGTCAAGGTGAGAACAATGATAATAAATTTTTATCTTCATATGAGTCTAATGCAAATTAGGAAGAAGGGAGCAATGATGAGAGTGAGTGTTCTTATGCAAGTAAAGGTATAAGCTCTCTTTCTAAACTAAAAATGATATTCCATCTTTGTATTGCGTGAATCATCATGTAGTTGAGAACTTTGAAGAGCAATTGTCTACACAATATGAGGATAAGGAGATCATTTACAAGGATGAATTACCTAGTTGTGTAGAAGAATACCATGAGGTTGCATGTAGTTGTAATCATTAGTATACAAGTGATTGTAAGGTTGATATATTGGCAACTATGGATAAATTAAGAGATGATTGGTGGTTAAGATATTTGATTCATTTTAGAGAAGACAATGTAAGTAATATTGATTTATATTCCACATGCTTAATTGATGAAGTGGATGTTGTGTCTTCATGTAATGATTCTGATTTGTCTTCTTCACATGTTGAAAGTATTCATGAAAATGAAGTTGGAAATGGTTTCAAGGTTTTCATTAATCCATTGTATGATGAAGAGTTTGATTTTTATCAGCACATCACTTGGTATAATGCTTATAAAGGAGCTTTGCATAGAATTATCAACCCTCTTTTTGAAGAGCACATGGAGTTTTCAGATTTGATTAATACTAATTTTGATGATGATACATTGTCTTACTAATGTAAGAGATAAAAAAAATTTCTTCTAGATGTGATAGCAATTGTGATGGTGATATTGCATCTTATGATGTTGATAATGATTTGTCAGATAAAGCCATTGTTGAAGATCGGCCTACACCTTGCAATGAGTTTTATGGTGAATACTGTAATATGATTGCTAATCCATTTTTTTATTGTAAAGAATTATTGGAGAACCCTAGCTTAGTTTTAGAAATTGATATGGATGAAATTTGTGAATATAAATTTGATTGTTCATTTGGGTGCCAACCAGTTACACATGAAAAGACACAAATTCAAGGTATGTGTGAACCCATTCACCAATTTGAATATGAAACTTTCATATTCAAGGTTGATAGCATGAATGAATCATGTATTGAAGAGGAGTTTAAGTTTGGTTCTGATATATTTGAGCATGTTGATCCATATGTTTATACTGAGCATTATGTTGAAATGGTTCCTAGTTTGTATATCCCCTATGAACATGAAAATGTAGAATTTGTTTTACCAAGTGAATTAATTGAAGATGCTAATATGATTGGTGAAACTAATGAAAGTGATATTCTTAGCTTACCAAATTAAAATAGAAATGAGAATTAGGTATATGATAGAGGTAAGAATTTTTGTTGAGGTTCGGTGGCTCGAGGCCATCATTTGTATAGCTTAGGAGTAGTTTTCTTGCTTTCAATAAAGCTGTGCGAGAGAAAGTTTTGGAGTGGTCTACTTCTTCTAGAGATCTAAATCCTTTCCATGCCTACAAGGAAAATTCATCCCTAGACAGAGCCATTTTTGGGACTCAAAATTGAAGCCCTGATTTTGAGTACCATTCTAAATTTTGAGTCTAATTGAGCCTATATAAGCACTTTTAATGCATGTGTACCTAGCCATCATTTTGAGGCCTATGAGGTGTTTTATGTTTCTAATAAATTACATTAATTATATGCATGTGTCCTATAATTATAAATTTTTATTCTAAATCAGTTTATGAAGCATCATTTTGACCATTGCTTAAATCTGCATTTTGCCCCCAAGTGTCAAATAGTGACAGGAAGCCTAGTCTACAATTGAATATCTTGCACTCAGATGTGTTTCATGACTCATCGCTTTGGGAGTGTTTATTATGCATATCAAAGAACTTACGTTTCATATTTCAAATTGTTTTGATATGTTTTGACTAGGTTTTGAATCCCTTAAAGTTGGTTATTTAATGTTGTCATGCTGATGCATATTTCTTAGAATTTTGGGAAGCCTTGTTTGACCAATTGTAACTTTGATCCTACTGAGAAAAATTACTTTTTCACTAAATTCTTGGGGTTAGAGGCAACTTATTTTCAAGATTTGAGCTTATGATGAATCTATTTGACTAGTTTTCAAATGCTATTCCAAATGCAATTTATAAAGTTTTATTGGTGTCTAAAAGTGCAGATTGATCAATAACCCTGTTTGGGATGTCATAGCTCTGAATCCATAATAGATGAGACAAAATAGATTCTACCATTGTGTATACTCTAAAAATTCTTAAGTGCACCATTTTTCAAGTCTTGACCAATGCGTCTGCACACTTTCCCAAGTCCATTCCATTTGTAAAAATCATTGTCTTGCTAGTGTTCCCAATTCTGTAATTATGAGTACTTAACTTCGCATGCTTGCCACATTTTTCAAATTATTAATCATGAACCCAAATCACATACTCATACTCTCCTCATGAAAATAAAATAGTGCCCCATTTTTCATGCCCCCAAGTGTTCGTTTGACCTATTTTCAAAGCCAAAACCAAATGCACTTCATTGTTTTCTAACATTCTTGTTTGTAGGCAATTTCAAGTGAGAAACTTTGAAGGTCAATATCTTTTGACCTAGATGTCTTCATGAGGAAAATATGATAGGGTACATGAATTTGGAATAGAGAGTCAATATGCTTATTCTCAAGGTCAGATTTTTTGTTTTAGTCATTTTTTAAAGCTAGCTTGCAGAACTCTTGGCATGAAAATGACAATCCTCAGAAAAGATTGAAAATGAGTTGTAAAAGTTGAATTAGTGATGCAAATGGAATTTAGTCACCTCAAGGAGGTTAGTAAGTGGATTATACAAGAATTAATTGTTTTAGTTTGAAAAAAAAATTAGTTGGACCCACTTTGGGGCCCCAACTAATCTCACTAGATTCGATAAGACAATGTGAGGTTAAAAGGTACTTGGAAATAATTCTGACCATCATTATTATAATTTAATATGCATGTATATCCATTCATGACTAAGTAGGTATGTGATGTCAAATCGGTGAATGAGAAGGAATTGAGGATTTTAGAGGCCCAAGCCTTACCTTTGTTGAGATGCACTTTAGTGTTGGCCCCTCCTTTCAAGAGATTGTCTAAAATCCTCCCTATAAGATAATGTGGTGTGGGGGATTTTATAAGAGAAGGTGGAGTCAAAAAACATTGATTGGGGAAGTTTTTGTCTTTCGTGGAAAATGTAAAAAAAATTGTTTCACATCCAAGTGTACATGTGGACAAAGGTAAAATGAAAGACCCTCAAATCACTTATACTTCTAGTCTACTTGTGGAGAATGTAAAACAAAATCAGTGGTGCAAATTTTTTACATGAAAACTAATCTTGTCAAGCATGTGTCCATGTATGCAATGAAGAGTGCTTGGATGCATATGCACATGTAGGAGTAAGTAGTATAATGTAATGATTGGAATGGTACAATATGTACTAAAAATACTATCACACTTCCATTCTGGTCTCTATGAGATAGGATGTTTGCAAGTGTATATGTTGAAATAAGTTTACCTTTGATGCATATGGCTTATCATCTAGCAATATATTTCCCTATTCCAATATGCCTATGCTGGAAGGCAATTTGAGTAGACTAAACATGGAGCAAATAATGGTTTATTAGTTGCTTTGGAATGCAATCAATTGAAGTGGATCCTCATTATCATCAAAACATTTCAAACCAGAGGAGTGTTTAGTTGATGTTGATCACAAGACACAAATTATGTCTTGAAAATGAGCAAGATGTGCTTCAACTATCTCCGATTGAGATTGTCTCTTAACCCTCAGAGTTTCTTGATGCCAACCCTTTTCCTCTACAATATTTCAATAAGATACTCAAGCCTTTTTCACTCTATCCTAGCAACTTCTCTTATTGTAGATCATGCTATGCAAAGGTGAGTTTGGAGGTGCTTCATCTAATCCATGTGGGGGCTTTTTTTCATAGTGTGGGGTGATTTGGTCATAATTTGTGTGGAGCTAGTATGATTCTTGAAGTATTTGGGATGTTTTGGTCCATGCTAGAATCTTAATGTCACCTCTGGAAAGGCCCATTTGCCTTGCAAATTTCTAAAAGTGACTATCCTAAGAACCCTTCTCCAATCTTCCTACAAATCCACATTATGAGGAGATGTATGTTGGATTTGAAGAAGCATTCATGGAATTAGGAATTGTGTGAGCCACCATCTATTATGTGAGTTACAATCAGATGTAATTCATCTGATGTCAATTGAATTAGCAAAGAAATCTGATGAGGGAAAAGGAAAAAAAAATCAAACTTTTAATCCTACATTCTATGGGTGGGGGAAATTTTTTCTATTTAAATACATGAACACACAATGTCATAATGTCTTAAATACATGCCCTTTTTGAGAAGAGGAAGGCTCACATGGTGGGCCCAGTTGACTGACAATGACACAAATAAATTTTGATCCAACATGCATGGTGTCGATCTGGATGACAAGGTGGACCTAAAGACTAATAAGGAGGTGCCATGTAGCACCTAGTTTGAGGTGGGCTTAGAATTAATAGCTTCATAGTAGTTGGGATGTGGTTAGTGTTAATGGTGGAGATGAGGAGATAAGGGCTATCACGACTTTATGATAGTTAGAGGCCAGTTAGGGTTAACTATGGAGATGAAGAGACAAAGGGTTTTCACATGATCGTAATGGTTAATCTTGCAGTTAGAGTTAAGGTGGAGATGTATAGATGGCAGTTATCTCCACATCTCAGTTGTTAATTCTAGGTAGAGGATAGAGGTGGAGATGTGGAGAAGTAATGACATGTGGTAGGGGATACTGACAATGTGATGAGGTGGCATATCTAGCCTATCAGATAATGACATGTGGCATATCAGTCAACTGGAGGTTTGACCAAGGTAGAGTTGAAGGTAAAAGTAAAGTTTGAAATATTAAAACTTTGAAATATCTTCAACATGTATCTGCATTCTAAGGGTTTGAAATTTTTTAATAATTTGGGATATATTGTATAGTTCAGACTATGTGAAATGACCAAATATTTTCAACATTAAAATGGTTTCTTCATGGCAAAGAGCTACAATTTTCAAACACGCGCTAGGGGCCTTTTTCTATACCAAAATATAAAGTATCATATATCAAAGGAAAGGAAAGAAGATGAGCTCTATGATTTTTTAGTCAAAATATGTGTAGGTTCACCTAGGAAAATGGTATAGGAAAACTTGTGAAAATAGGGGCATTCTCAGCAGAACAAGTGTTTTTCATGATGGAGTTTTAGTTTCAGTTGGAAAGCAAATAGAGAAGTTTTTTGGCTCCAAATTTGGGGCAAATGTTCCTAAGAGTGTTATTTTGCCTCTAAAGTCATTTAGAATTTTATTTGGGATGAGTTTTATTGACATTTGTGTTTACTTGCAAATTGGTTATATGATTCTATCATTTGGAAGACATTCCTAAGTACATGTTAGAAACAACAAAGATGAGATCTAATTTTCATTTGAAGGAATAGAGAAGAGAGAAGTTCTACATCAGCAAGTGGAAGTTTTTCAAGTGGACAAATGGCAGCATCATAGAAGATCCAAGATTTCTTTCATTATATTTAGTCTCTTCTCTTCTCTTTCTTCAGGGTTGGTGGTTTATGGTTCTAGTCTATTGAGCATAGCTCTAGTTGTATACACCACATCCTTAGAATAGTTATATGTATATGAACAGCATTAATGGAGTTTTACAGATAGTTCTAGTCTATTCAGTTGTTTTATGAGTTATTTTCATACATCCTCATGTATGTGTTTCATGGAAATGAATAAAATGTAGCAATGGGTTTATCTTCAGTCTAATTGTTGTCTCATGTTTATGTTGTTTGTAATCTTCTATGGATTGTGAACAAAAAGCACAAACCTAGTTGCAACCTATGTTAGATTGTATGTTTTGGTTTATTTTGCTTGTGGTTCAAGGAGCCATGTAAATTCTTGATTTATCATAATGAGGTTGCATATTTCATGAAGGGATTGGTTGAGTATGAGATTCAGTCTTTATGTAGATGTTTGATTCACAGAGTGATAGGATAGATCAAGAGTCTTGTTATATGAGATATATCACTGATATTGAAGGATGTGTATTTTTAGTTTGTGCAATTTTCCAATATATAAGGCATTGATCAGCTACAAGATCTATATGTTTTGTTTCTCATATCTTGGTTATGTTGAAATCAACATATTAATCAAATTTTTTTCCCTTTCATGTTGGAGAACTGAAAAGAACCTAATGGAATCTATAGGTTCACCCACTTAAGTTTTGCAGAGCCTAAAGAAGAAGATAGAGTATAGCCTTATAGTTGGCCCCAATGTCTAAATAGGTATGTTGAACATGGGAATTAGCTACCCCTAGATGTATTTCTTTGTAGTATTGGGTTATTCAAAAACTGTTAAATCAGGAGCCAACAGTCTATAAGGGTCATGGATAGTTCACAGAGCATAGAGTCTCCTAGGGAGATCTTTGTATCATGGATATCATCATAGGATCTCTTTTCAACTTCCTCAAGGATGTATTTGACCTCTATGAGTTCACCTTAGATGTTTAAGAAGGCTTGATCATCTTTAATAGTGCCCCCAATTTTTGGGCATCCAAATCCTAGGCCTTTCTTCTTCTCTTCCTTGTATGCCTCTATGGGTTGACTAATACCTAACTCATCTTTTCCCAAGCCACCTCCTTGGTAATCTAATTATTTAATAGCAAGACAATATGAGTGGGTATATTTCTATTTGAAGTAGTTGAGGATATTTTTGTCTTTTGGAGGTGGATCCTTGTATAGCCATGTGTTGATGTTAGGGGCCATTTCTTCCCCATTGAGGATCTTGTTTGCAACAAATGTTGTGGACCCAAGTTATTTGAGCTGAGGAGTTGTGTCTTTCTTTGGTCCTTGATAGTTTGGGCACCCCCAAGTGTGTGGTTCAAGAGGCAAGGTACCAACAAAAAAAAGCATTTGAGAGACTATATTCGTCACAACCCTAGTAGTTAACCTTAACAGTGGAGAGTGTGGAGGATAAAATGGTGTCGAGGTTGTTGTAGGTACCAAAAGAGTTGGTGATGGTGGTTTCAATCTCAATCCCTAGGAAATGATTATCATAGGATTATTCTACAATATTTCAATATGCAAAAGGTTATGGATCAGCATGGATGGTTATCTTAGTGTCATGATGTGAAAATTTGATGCACTGATGATGAGTGGATGGTATGGCTTTCATGGCATGAATTGATGAAGAGTGCTCCCCTTTAAACCATAAACTCATAACAAAAATAAAGAAACAACAACAAATGTGAGAACAAAATATGGACTTCTTATTTGTGCTACAAATGCGAAATTACAAAATTCACAAGTACAATATGCTAACCCACATGGGCACCTTCATTACAATAATCTACAAGACTAAGCTACAAACTACTACCTAGAGTTGTCCTAGACAATGCTCAAGCATTTCTTAAATAGGCAATTATATGCCACCCATGAAGGTTCTAGATATTGAAACTTAATACCTAGGGCTGAAAGACCCTAACAATACATATAGAGTCAACCAAAAACATCTTTGACAATTATTTTAGATATTTCAGGTAGCCCAACTTCAGAAGGCCATAACTCTCAAATCATTGCTCTAATTGGCTATTATAACCACTTTTCAGAAATGCCAACTCTAGATCTATAGGCTCAAAATGGCACAGGTTCCCTTCCATTGAGTTTTCTAACCTCATTCAGGCACTCTAGGTCCTCCAATGATGAGCTTGAATATTTTTCTGCAAATTTTTCCACCAAAAATCTGCAATAACTTTTATGATACTTAAGCTAGAGCTGAGATTTTTATGGTAGGCCTATAACTCTAAAATGAACTTTCCTATAGGAAATGAGAATATTCTGAGCTTGTATGACAAACTCACTCAAAATAGTAAGTTCCCATAAGTAGTAACCACCATGTCTACTAGTCCTTATTAAAATAGAAAAGATTGAAATGAAAATATTTTTGAGTGATTCAAGATTTCTCTTACACCCACAATGCTTCTGCATCATGAATCCATGGTTGGTCGAGGAGAATGTTAAAAGGTAGGTTAAGATCAAATGCCTCACACATTGTTTCTTGAGTATCAAGTTCAACTCTGATGAGAAACAAGATAGTTCCCTTTGTAGTTCTTTCCAAGTTATCATAGGCCTTGATAGTGATGCAATGTTTGCCTCAGTGTATCCTACTTGTTTAATGAACTTAAAAGTACATGGGTTCAAGGTGGACCCATTATCTATCTTACCCTTTTCGTAGCGAAGACAAAGACCATGATAGCTATGTGGAGTGGAAGGATGTGCTCTGGCTCAATTTTTGGGATATCGAAGGGTTTAAAGGATAGTGCACATGAGGCAAAGAGGTATTCCACTAGGTTTCTAAATTATGTGGCAATAATATAATGGGGACACAAGATTCTAAAGGGAATTGTTAAGGATTTATTTATAATGTGGTCTAGTGTGGAGTAAATCTAGGATGGAGATTTGGGCTGGCATGCTTCCAAGATATTCCAGAATATTGTATTGCCTTGTTGAAGGAGCAAGTGTAGACATGGTTGGCCTTGGAATATTGAGTTGGGTCCATCGTGGTGTGATTGCACATTGATTTTCTGGGCCCTTGGTATTTAGAACATTAACAAAAGGTTCATCTTGGGATATATATTCTGATGTAATAAGCATCAATGAAGTAAACCAAATGTTGGGATACATGAGAATCCCCTAAAAATCCATGAAATAAATTTCATTCTTAGACATATCATGAGGCAAAACAAAGAATTTTCCAACACAAAGTCATCAGCCCTTCTTGAATTGCATATCTTGACTTCTATATCCGTGTACATTATTCATAACTTTCAACTATAAAATTTTCTTTCAAAACCCTTTGGATAATTTGTTCCAAATTAGTAATACTAAAACATATCCAAATCTTAGTCAAAAATAATAAATCCACTACATGTTATAGTCTATGCATGTAGACCCATTTTCTCTGTCATAAATCAGAAGTAAAACCAGTAACCCTTCCTTGGGCATCTAATAACTTTCTCAAAATGACTCCAATTGCAACCAAAAAAAAATTTCATAAACTCTATATTAGTCTAGTTTTTAATATACAATCCATTAAATTTTTCAATTCATAAATTTTTCTACAAGCACCAATCATTGCCTATAACTTCAAAACAAATCCTTAAAAACTAGTCTTCATTAAAATGAACATAACTCACACATATCTAAATGAAAATGACTCAAACCAATTGGAAATAAAATCTGGTTCATATTTATTTCCAATGAATGCAACTAGAGTTTCTTTTTTATCCAAATATTCCTTTACCAAACATTTAAATTTGACTATAGTGTGCATCCTCAAATCTGCAAATGACCACTTTTACCAAAACTAGCATAACTTCTTCAAAACTTAACAAAATTGTTCCAAACCAAAAAGAGAAAGAATATTATTCATAATACTCTTCAAATTTATAGAAAATAAAAGGGTTTGAGGCTGTACATGGCAATACAAGACCTGGTACCAACACTAAAACAGTTAAAACCAATCAAAAATGACAAGTTCTTGAAAACTAATGGCTTCAAAATGATATATTCTTCTTCTCATTCATCCCTTTCTCTATTTGGAATGACCAATAAAATTATTTTAAAGTATTTTTGGTGGTTTACAACTTCCCAACCACTTTTTTAACCAACTCAACACATTCTTTTAACCCTTGTACATTTTTAAATGCTTTTTGAAGCACTCTCATTACAATGCAAATGTATTTTTTTTCTAGTTTTTAATACATCACAATGCAAAGTTAAGAATTTTAACCATTTCTTCAACATGGTTATAGGAAAATCTAAATGACTTAAATATTACAATATTATAAAATTCATCATAATGTATGAAGGGTCAAGATGCTCCCGCATCATATTCAATCAAATTACCATAGTCAAGGTATGATAAAGTGCAGTCTTGTGATATGTCACAATTTTCACCTTGCTTGGGTTGGGTATTTTTTTCTCTATTGATTTTGCTTGCATTTTTATTCTGTACAAGTACCTTGCTCACATTTTATTTGTTGTGTGGTGGGAATGAATTTTGATAGATCAATAGTCCTACATTTGGAGAGGGTTTTTCTCCTGCCATGATTTCCTTATGATCCATTAGATCTTGCACATAATATTTGAGTTGCATGCATCTAAGGGTGAGATGCCCTTTTACACAATGAAATTTTTAGAACTCATTCTCTCTATACCACGGTGCTTTAGGTTGGCTTGGGTCCAATGATTTTGTTTTTGGGTAGTGGATGAGATTTCCATGGGCTGCCAAAAATGGCATTGACCAGTTCCCTCAAGGGTGTGTGTTTACAAGGTGGTTTTGGGACCCTTGGTTTTTGTCCAAATGCAATGGTGATAGCATTGGTATGATTTTTTGGTCCTTGATAAGTGGGTGTTGGTGTGTTGTGTTGATATTAGTGTTGTGGAGATTTTTGACATGTTTGTTGATATCATGTGTTTGGTTGATATGATGGTTATTGTTGGAACAATAATTATTGATGAGGTGTGTTTGATGTATTGGGTGCGAGACCAACTGCATGGACATATCAGGTATCAATGGCACCATTTGCTATCATGTTCTTGTTCTTGTTCCAATACTATGGTTTATTATTAGAGTTTTCTTTCTCTTGGTTTTTTTCTTTATGGAGCTTTATGATTCCATTGTTAATAATCTCTCACTCGAGGCTCATGCCTTTCTCTTTGATCTCTTTGCATATTTGTGGTTAATTCATGACCATGTGGTGAGATAATCTAAGATGTGTGTTGTCAATAAACATTTTGACAAGGTGGAACTCTATTATTTTGCAAGAGATTCATGTTGTGATGTTTTTTCACCTTTGTAAGTAATTAGTTAGGCTTTCACCCTCTTTTTTTTGGTGTGGACTAAATTGACTATAGATGACTCAATTTCAATAAGATGGGCATATTGCACCACAAAGGCTTTTTAAAGATTATCAAATGTGTTTACTGAGCCCTAAGGTATTCAATAGAACCATTTGATAGTGGGAGCTCCCAAAAATTTAGGAAAGAGGTTCATGAGGAATATATCATTGTAGGCCACTTCTTGTAAATGCATGTAAAATTCTTTGACATGTGTGGTTGAATCTTCTTTCCCCTGAATTTGTCAAATTTGGGGATCTCAAATTGCTTGGGGAAGGTTTTCACTATGATAGCTCTATCAAATGGGTATGGAAAATCATCATCAAATTTGAAGGTCTTGGATTATTTTCCATCTTTGAGTGCCTTCAGAGCGTTCTTCATTTCTTTCCACTTGGGGTTGACAAGTGTTATTGTTGGTGCCCCCGGTGTAAGGTATATATTAGGTTGAGCGGGTGAGTATGGATAGTTTTGATGGGTGTACCGTTGTAGATGAAATATGGATTGAACTTTTGCTTGGATGGGATTTATTGGTTGTTGGGGTGGTAGTTAGACATATTGCTATACTTGTTGGGTGAATTATTGATACTATAATTACTACTAGGGTGGATAATAGATGGATGATTCTGCATGGGTTCTTTCATAGACTATTGCTATGGTTTTTGTTTTTGGATTGATTTTGGTGGATATGTTGGTCCTATACTTTGAGATTTCATATTCTTCCCAATGTATGTTGGTTGCGCTCCTACTTGGGAGAGCAACTAGGTGTTGAGGGGTGCCAAATAGTTGATGTAGGGAATTGTCCCCATTTCTAGTTGTTGGTGTGGTGATATCACTTACCTACTCCCTAAGGGTGGCATAGAAAAGTAATTGGTGATGGGTGGTATCATATTGGTTGGTGGTGGTGGTGGTGGTGGTTGATGTGCTTGGACGGTTGGGATGAATGAATTACTAGTTGAGAGGCTTGTGGTTTTTCCTTGTGATTATCCAAAACTCCAAGGAGTAAGTGGAAATAAAGTGGTGGTGTTTCCTACAGATTCAAATGGACTAGGGTTAATGAGAGGTTGATTATTAAACCCTATCTGTGGTATCCCTGTAGTGAATTTTAATGTTGATTGGGTGTTCTACTAGAATGTTTTGGGTGCACTACTAGTGGGTATGTATGAGGTAGAAGAAGCATTTTGGAAGGTGGAAGGTCCTTTAATGTTGAATGGAATAGATGTGAGGTGTGCACTAGTGATGGAAGTGGTTATAGATGTGGGTTGTGTAATGGAAGGTTTTTGAGGTGTTGTGTGGACCAATGATTGTGCAATGGTGGGTAGGTTAATTTTTGGTATGGGAGCACCAAGTTGGGTGGAGAGTATATTTGGGTCTATTATTTCTCATATCATTTTTTGATGTCCTCTTCTAGGTATGAAAAAGGGGTCATTGGGATTAGAGGGGCCAATGGGTGGTGGGAGCTTTCCAAAAAATGAATGTACAAGATCTGATATGTCCAAAGTGTTGGAAATGATTGAAAAGATCATGAATGAAGAATAATGGAACTGGAAAAGAATGTTTTCAATCATTGTTTTTTCATTGATGTCAAACTTGCTAATTGCAGGAATGACAATTGCTTAAGTGATCCAAATACTATCAATTGGTTGATTGACAAGGAGGAGGCAATCAATAACATGTAACTAGAGCACCTAGAGAAAGGTCGAAGTTATGATGTTGTAATGAAGTATAAGGATTAGCTAAGCCATTGATGAAATAGTGTATTGATGACATACTCTAAGACATAGGGAATGGACACACTAAGACACATCAAATATGTAAGGTTTAACTAAGTCATTTGTAGAACCTGACTAAGTTCATTTGTGAGAGCCGAGCAAGCTAGTTAGAGCCGAGCACATTCTAAGTTGAAGCGGAGCAAGTTCAACATCAGTGTATGTCGAGCAATTCTTCAGGTGCTGAGCAAGATCATTCAAGTGTCGAGTAACATAGGATTGTTCAGGTGTTGAGTAACATAGGATTGTTCAAGTGCCAAGTAACTCATAATTGTTCAAGTGCTGAGTAACTCAAGAAATTTCTTTAGGTGTCAAGCATTAGAAAATGCAGTAGAAGCCGAGTAACCTAGTTAATGTCAAGCATTAGTAAACCAATGATGTCGAGTTGCTACATTATTTGTAAAGTCAAAAGATTCGCCAGATTAGTAACAATAAGTTTGTTACATTGAATTTTGTGAATTAGTTGGATGATAAGGATGATGAGTAGATGTCACAAAATTTTATGTAAGCCATGCAAACCAATTCAAGGAAAATACTGATGGACTTATCATGAAGGTTCTGGAAGAAATAATTTGGAGGGAAAACAATATCGTTCTCTTAGATCAAATCAAATTGATGAGCAGGAATATTTGAGTGGGAAATGTAGAACAGAACTTCTTTATAAGGAGCTACAGGTCAAAGATCGAAAGTGCAAAGTGGTCATGGTCATGTGAAGAAGCCAAGAGAAGGCTAGTGTGAAGTGTCAAGAAGAGGACACAGTGAGGAGTAAGCACAGAGCATCAAGACTCTAAGTTGATCAAGGGACCATAGAGTGCATTGGCATAACAAGTGGAAGAACTCAAGGAGACAGATCTTGAAGGGTGGACAAGTTGTTAGCACTGCAAGGAAGAAAAGCCAAGCAAAGAAAAGAACTGAAGAGAGATTTGAAATCTGCAAGGTTAGAGTTGCAATCTTTATCAGGTCAAAACCTTTCTACTACTTTCTTAACATTGTATTAGACATTGAAATCCTACATTGCAAGGTTAGCTTAACAGCTAGGTGGATAAGCCTCAAGAAAAGGATAGAAGATCCCCAGGAGAAGGATAAGAGATCCTCAGGAGGAGGATAGGAGATCCTTCAGAGAAGGATAGGAGATCCTTAGAGAGGGATAAAAGATCCTTTTGAGAAGATGACTTTAAATCCCATGGACTTGGGTGGGCCTAACAACTCTATGTAAATCCTTTAACAGGGTGGCATTCTAAGTTGAATGTTCTTAAGTCCTCTAACAGGGCACACTCCTAACAAGGTGTAGAAATCCTTTAATAGGGTCACATCTGACAATGTGTAAAGCCTTTAATAGGGCAAGCCTTTAATAGGGAAAACCATCAAAAGTGGTTGAAATCAATTGCATAGTTATTTTGTGGGTGTCATCCCCACCCCAGTTTTACCTTCTTATTCTTGGAGGGTTTCTGGGTCACCAAAATCATTTGTGTTATGTGGTGATGAATGTTTACTTTTCATGATTGTTTAATGTTTAATTGCATGCATGAAAATTTCAATTATATGCCATTAAGGATTTGACAAAAAAAATTTGTATTGGACATTATTGGACCTTGGATAACTGATTCACCCCCCCTCTCAGTTATCCTAAAATAATTCTAACACAAAGATGGTGGCCTCCCAAAGCCAAATGCACCAACGTTATCTTTCTTAAACTTTGAAATGATGGTTTCTCTATATTTTTCTATGATAGCATTAACAAGGCTTACATGCCCAAGTTGATTCATAAAGGCATCTATTTCTGATAGTGATGGACTGAAATCTTCTACATTCTATGGTGATGGGCCATGTCTGATCATGGATACCATCAGGTCTATCAATGTGCTAACTGAGCCACCACTAAGACTAGGATCCATGTCCTTCTCCTTCCTTTTGTTCTTGCCTAAACATGTGGTTGGTGGAATGAAATGATAATGATCCTAAGGGTGATATGTAAGATGATATGACAATGGGTCCAAATATGAAAGGGGGTGTTTTCTAAGGTTCCTAAGGATGTGACAACTATGATGCAAGGATTTTCTAGGATGTAGAGACGTATGATAGATGCAAAGGAGGAGGATGGAGAATCTTACTTCTAATGACATGATATCTAGGGGATCTAAAAGATTAGTGATTTGATTTCAAAGTAAAAGAGATGTCTCCCTATGTGTAAGCTCAAGATGTGATGATAAAGTCAACTCTAGGATGGATTTATGACCTTTTCGAAGACAAGTGATGATCAAATGTAGATCCCAACCTTTTAGCTCAAGGTGATGAGGGACACAAGTGACAAAGATATGCTACACTAGACAATTTCTTAGTCAAAGGGATAATTGTGATAGTATGATGGATGTATGATGTAACATAGACAACTCTAAAAAAGTGACACAAAATGCTTAAGGATGATGAGGATGATGGGGAATTTTGATCTATGATAGGATTTGGATGGGAAAACACAATACCTTCTTTCTCAATTCTATCTAGTTTAGAAAGTCTTGGATTGGGTGTGTGTTTCTTGAATTCATCTTCTATCTCTCTATATACTACTAATTGCTTAATTTTGACCTTTTTAAACTTGGGTTTTGATAGGTCTAACATGAGCTTTCCATTAATTGGCCTTAGTTTTATCTCAACTTTTTGTTTAGGGTAGTGACTATGCCAAGTATGTCTTTTACTTACTTGGAAAACATGAATCTAGGGATAGAAAATGAGTCTAAGTGGACAAAATACTATTTTATCAATGGATGATATAATAGCTTAGGCTAGAAGTAAGAGGTAAAATGGAGCAAACTATACTTAAGGTTGTTGTGAATGGGCTTGCTAACAACCATTTTTTTTTAAAAATAAGGATAAGACTTTTTTAATAGTAAATAGGGCATGTTGTGAGAAAACAATCTCTTAAAGGAAAAAGCAACTTTTGAGAGAGACAAACAAGTGATCTCTTTAGCAAAAGGATTTAATAGTAACAAATGTGTATTTTTTTACAAAAAAAATCACAAGGTCATTTTACAATATAGACAATTCAAGCACACTTTATCCCTATGGTCAATTTAGTTTCAATGTGTTACTAATTATGCTTGTTGGGAGGAGCCCATCTTGATGTTTTCTAGATCTAGTGTGATATTTCCCTCTCACTCTAAGAGGTGAGTCAATACAAGAGTCGATCAATAAACTTAAACATTAATGATCCTTCAAGTTATGAAAATAGATGTCCCCCTTTTATAGGGACAACAGCTCTTGGTGATGAAGTCCAAGTAGCCTTATGCCTCTACCAAGGAAAACACAAATTTTAGGTAACTTTAGAGAAGCCTTATATTCTCTTGTACCATGAGTAACACACCAAGGATAAAAGGATAGCCACTAAATGGTTTGTAGTAAGATTTGTGGAGTTAATTCAAATGATTGTTATGTGTGTGACTCACTTAAGAGTCTATTTTGACCATGCTAAAACCATGGGAAAGTTTTCCACCTCAAACTACCATCAAAAACACATCACCCAAACTTGTCTAGATGGAGAAAAAAATTTACCTTTCTTCTCATTTATATATCAGCCAAAGGGGTTTATCAATTTGAACTTTTATCCAAAGGGGAGACACTTCCCAAAGGATTATAAATTGGCTAGAATTATTCCTAGGTTGTTGTGAAAGATCTTGCTTACAACTTTAGGATGTGTGCCACAAAATTAATTGTTCTATTTTGTGAAAAATTAAAGATAGT